>CANXYC010778949.1:0-17813 GCA_948193065.1 Aleurites moluccanus | reverse complement strand
AATATTTTCCATTCTCATTTACTGACATTATCATTATCCAAAATAATTAAATAAGTAAAATTCATACTTATTGCATAGTAAATTAATTCAGCCAAATAAAATTTAAAATTATACACACATATGTATTTGAAAATGACATATGAAAATGGTATGTGTTACAGTAAAATACAAAAAAATAAGAAAACTAGGAACTTATCTAAATTCTTATTTGTTTGGACCAAGCTTGCTCTAATCACTTTCTTCTTTTTATGCTAAGCTAATTTACTCTAAAATAGCTGAAAAATGTTAGGAAGTGGATTTAGAGTTGTTCCCTATGTGAAACATTGAAAGAAGAAGATAAAGAATTGGAATATCTAGAAAACTCTTGATTATTTTGATAGAAATGCTTCCATACAATATGGTGTATTATAATTTTGGTGTGCCATTATAACACCTAAGAAAAATAAATGAGACTTCAGTGAATCAGAATATTCAAAAGTAATGATTAGACAGTGACAAAAATAGAAAACTTAAGAACAGTTCCGTGAAAATAGTTACATAAGCTAAAATAAATCATATGTAGATTTGGAGAATTTAGTAAATGAGAAAAAATAGATAGTATGATAAATTTTAGATAGACACAAGTGACTTAAATTAATGAGAATTAATTGAATCAGTAAGAGAAAGTAATTAGTTAAGTAATGAAAGTTAAGGAAAAATTCGGTACGGAGATTAAAGGCTCAAGAGTAAGCGACTATAGAGACAGTTATGAATTGTTAAACAGAGTAAATGGGAGTCAATATTGGATAATAATAATGAAGAAGAGCTAATTGAAAATTGATTCGAATGAAAAGAGGATGAAGTTGCAAAGGATATAGTTATTTAGGGAGGAAAAGTGAATTTTTCCAAATTAAAGGCAAATGGGACCCACCAATTTTGTCTTCTTTTCTATATGTTAAAAACTAAAATAAACTTCATTTTATTGCCAAAGTGGACCATACATAAGTAGGCAAATTGGCCAATAAATTATATTTATTTAATTGATAAAAAGTGTTATGTAAAAACAAGGAAAAAAACATTTACATATGTCAAATTTTTAAGAAAATAAAAGTTGTAATACTTATCTTCTTTAGTTTTACCTAATTAAATATAGTAGTAAAATTGAAAATAAATTTTTATATTTTGTAAGGAGTAGGCCGATTGGGCTGATCATGATAAGGTGTTGGTTGCAAAAATTCTATTATTTATTTATAGTAATAATTTTAAAAATAAAATTGAGCACATGTTAAATTATAAAGGAAAATATCACCATTTCTCTAGAATTTTCTAAAGTATTCTATCAAAAACTTGTTCTATTTTAAATTGAATTTTTATTTTATATATATATTAGTGTATGAAAAAGATTGAGAAGAGTTGAAAAAGAAAATTCTACACCAAAATATTAAGCTTGGCCGAACCAAATACTTATCCAAGTCATAGTGAATTTTTTATCTTTCCTACATCAAACCTTTCTTTAACTAAGATTTTGGTGGGATTCCTCCATTTAACTCTTAATACATATGTGCATCATATGCATATATTACCAAATATGTCTCAAATCATTATTACCCTTGAGTGACTTAACAAGCCAATAATATTTGTTAAGGCCCACTTATTTAATCAGAAAATATTATTTTCATGAATTGAACATATTTTGTAAAACGGTTCGGCTTGAGTGATTCAACAACCCACCACTTGAAAAAACTCTAGTTCATTCCATATTAAACAAAAGACTTAGCCTTAATATTAAATTAAGAAGGATTTTTTTCTTTTAATCGTCTCATCAATTTAACCTTAGTATGTATATATTATCTGTATTCATCATCAAGTTATATATATGATAATCAAATTACATAGTCATGATTATGGACATATTTACATTGACTTTTCGAGCCATAAAAAGTTAAAGATCAAATCTAGGTAGATGCATGAGATTACAATTTAAAGCTAAAAATTGAAATAATATTTACAATAATTTTTATTTTCAAGTCTTCAAGATACTTCTCAAAGTCTAATTTGGTCTCTTTTTGGTTATCATGGGCCTCCGTCTTGAATATTTTCTAAGTCCTCTGTAAACTACTTTACACCTTTTTAAAAATAAAAGTTTTAACACTAACTATTACAGCCACTTAAAAGGTAACTAGGGTGCCTAGTTCCAAATTAATCATATGCATGAACAATCATATTAGTTGATAGTCCATAACCATAACATCATGCCTAACATACACCCTTAGGTTATTTTTAAAAACACATTAAAGAATTCAATGCAAAAATAATTTTCGCATTCTTTTCGCCGTTTTATATTTTCGGTTTGAATTCAGCTTATTGAATTGATTTTAAATAAATTTCTAATTTATTTCTAAAAGTCCAGAAATTAATTTAAATAATTTTATGATCATTAAAATAAAATGAATGAAATTATTATTTTAATTAATTTATATATTGCAAGCATCTAATGTTGAAATTTCGCTAGTTTCCTTGTATCGACGAAATTTTAACTATTAAAGGTTCTCAATTAGGTCTAGGACTTTTAGTAATCATAAAAATATTTAAAAATATTTTAAATTTATAAAATAAATTAAAAAAATAGTTTTGGACCTTTTCTTTTTATTAATTTAAAAGATTTTACTAAAATACTTTTATACGCATAATTAATAAAAAAATTCGTAAATTTCGTATAAAAATTAATTTCGTAAAATGCATTCCAGGTTTCCAGAAATTAAATCACCATTTAATTAATATGTTTAATAATTAATTAATCAAATTAATTTAAATTAAAATACCTTGAGTCCTTCTCTTTTGAAGAAAAGGAAATCATAATCTAATTAGGACTTGTAATCCTAGTTGACTAGGTTTAGGAAACTTGTTTGAATATAATCTAAATGAACTCCAAATTGAACAAAGTTAAAGCCTATAAATTTATGACTCATTAAAGATTATTATCAAATAATGTTCATTTATATTCACCATCAAATTTGGAACAGTAATGGCTATCCAAACAGCAACTGTTTTCAACAAAACAGAAAGCTGCACAAGTTTTATAATTTTGCTTGAAACTATTTCAAACTAAATCCAAATTACATCAAACAAAAATTCATCATTACATGATTGATCCAAAAATATAATCAAATTATTTTCATGGTTGTTCATGATGCAAAATCGGGTAGTAGCTTAAGCAAATACCAAAATAGTTTTAGTTTATGTTAAATCAAACTGAAACACCAACATTCAAAATTTAGTTTTTAATTAATTTTAATCAATCATAGGTTGGCTCTAATACCACATGTAAGGAATTAAAGGGCCTTTAGGTGCAGTAAAAAATAAAAATTTTAATTCGATCCTATGTAGATTAAAATCAATTCCTTATAAAAAAGGATTAAGAGTTTTACCTTTTTTTTTTGAATTTTGATTTGAATCACCTTATTATTTGATTTCCAAAACGGGTTGTAGTAAACCACAATATTTTCAAAACCTCTATGAAAAGAACCAAAGTATCCATGTGAAGATCAAAGACAGAAAGAGAATGACGAAATCTTTTGTGTGCTAGACTAGGATTTGGCCTTGGTGTTCTTGGTATCTAGGGTAGCCATATTCTCCTTATTGTATTTAAGGGAATTTCAGCTACTAACTAGGTTAAGAGGAGGAGACTCTATTACATATTATGATTATATCATATTTATAGGCACCTTAGGTTAATTAGATTTTAATCTAACGGTTTAGATTAAATTAATAAGGTTAATGACTATTATGTCATTAATGAAAAGTCAAACACATTCCTTTGATTTTTAACTTATTAAGCCTCTAGTCAACATAATCTAATAGGCCCTATTTAATTAAATACATCTTATATAAATAATTAAATTAGCTAATTAATTTGATCATATTAAATTATTTTAAAACAGCTTAATTAAACATATGAACTTAATCTTATTAAATTCATTATTTAATTAACTATTTTACTTACTTTTTGAATTTCTTCAATGCGTGTGACATAATAGGTTTCCTAATTAAATTGCAACTTAAATCCTTTATTATTTTCTTAAATTAGTTTAGGAAACTCTCAAGTAAATTTCCTATTTCTAAAATAGAAAAATTCCATAAAAGGTAATCCTTGTCCAATAAGGATTATATGAATTAAACTCTTTTACTTCATAATTAATTCTCCAATTAAACCTTTATAACCTAAGTAGATCATGAGAGGTATTTAGCCACACATCAAGACCCCTAAGTAATCAGAAAGTACTTATGGTAAATACGAAACCTTTACACATAATAATATTATGCTAGTAGTCCCTTCAATTACTTTTACCATGTTCGGTTTAACGTATGGACTTTGTGTTAACTCCACTAAGCTGGATATACCACACTTAGCCCAAACAGCAGTTCCTTGTCCCCGAGCCTTGTTACTAAAATTGACTTTCTTAAATGTCATCTCTAAGTACAATCTACTCTGGCTAGAGATTTTCAATAATGATCTCGTACAAGAGGCCTTAGGTAAAACCCTCATTCTAATCGGAGTTATAAAATCCTTTATTGATTACTTAAATGGCTATGAGTGCTTTTAACTATACCCAATGTCTGCTCTATATGCAGACCCTTTAGGAGAGTAAGATATGAAATCAAAGCATAACCTCTTCACTCTAGATCACTCTTAAGTATCTCAAGTTCAAAGACATTTGCACATTGCTATATTGAGATGTATCATTAACAAGGTTTAGAATTCCATATGATAATCTTAGGCGATCACTCCAATGTACTTTCTACTCCTAGTAAGCGTCCACATGTTATACTTAGATATCTCCATGTCTGCATCTTTATAAGATTAGATGATTTGATCAAATCAAATAGTATATACAAGTGCTAGTCTTTACGAATCAATAATGTCCCATATTATTGATTCTATGACTAGAGATATTTTAGGTAAAACATAATTACACATGATAAACATCTCACTATCATGATCACATCACGAATGCCTTCATGCTATGTTTACACTGTGGACTTTATTAAGTAGTTATACGATTTTATTCTAAATATAAATAAATCACTAGTTAATAAAGAATGCTTTTTCTTAATATTATCTAAAATTATTATTACAATAATTTTCTATAGAGCACCTATACTAACACAATGTGCACATTGGAAACCTTGCTGATAGGGTTGTTTATCAGTGTCCCTCCTAGTTAGGAATCAGAAACACTAAGCATGTGCCCTGTGCAAGCACATAGAGACGTTGAGGTGATAAGGTGTATCAATGTGCTTATGTTCTCTATCTCTCTTTATGTTATGTTCTTCTATGAGTTCTATTTCATGTTATAATTGATAGTGCCATTCACCGTGGGCACTCACAATTTAATGAACCCATGATGTTCATGTTATGATTTCTTATGCTATGATTCTTAAGACCTCTTTCTTTATGATATCCCCAAAAATATATTGAATAAATGTTTAAGTTTATACTTATCCTCTATGACTTTATTGTTACCTATAAGAATTAATGTGGTTTATATCTTACTAAGTTGAATTCTCACTCCTCTTTTGTGGATTTCAGGAGATAATATAGCTCGAGTGAGAGCTAATCCAGAGGACAAAGCTTCTTAATTCCTTTCTTCCAAAAAGACTCTATGTAAATTCTTTTGATGAATCATTATTTTGTATTCATGTATTTACATTATATGAAGAGTATACTCTAGAGATTCATAGATGTATTTTGGAGAATATTATTTTATTGCCTTAGTGCCATTCTTTGTAGAGTTTTCCTTATTCCATATTAATGTTAGAAATATCTTTTGATTGGTGGGGAACAAGAGGAAACCATATTATAACATGATGAAATGAATATGATGATGATGATGTATAATTTATGTGATTGTCTAAGTATGTATGATATGGATCTAAGTCATGTATGTGATTCAAGTTATATTGCGTTCTACAGGTTTATGGTGGCTTTATACCTACCCTTGCCCTAGGACCATCACACCACTAGAGTTGGTGTGTGATACGTAGGCGCGTGTCACGACCCATTCTAGAGGCTCGACGGTCCTAGGATGCCGGAGATGCCAGAGGTGACCGGCACCCGTAGAATCCAGTATCACATACATTCATCTATTACCATCAAATTATTATTCAGTTACCTAATTACTATTCATTTTGTCAATCTGTAATCCATCTATAGATTCTACTGTGATTGGTTGTAGTATTCATCATATCATATCATATCATTAATTATACTCCAATATAATCCATACATACATGTTCATAAACTAACTATACCATTCATAACCTATGGAGCAACTAGGATATGAACATATAAAAATAATACAGTGTTTATATAATTACACTGATATAAAAATATTGCAGAATCTACAGAGTCAAAATACTGGGATATTTGTCTCCTACTCTGCACTTGGAGATGGGAAACAATGAGAGGGTGAGTATATAAGATACTCAGTGAATCTAATATACATCGACCAATAAATGTATAATGGAATATTAATAAAGAATAGGCAGATGAAATAAATAAATCAATCTGCCCAAGAGAGAATAGGATATAGAATCAAGTACATAAGATAACAGTAAAGTCAATACTTATATCAAAGGAAGGTATATCACATGGACAAGATAGATATAGGGCCATGAAACACATATAATATATATCAATCACATATCAATCTCATATTAGTAAACATAAGACTGATCAGGTCTTATGGCTAGGACTGATAACCCTTCCCAGCTAGGGCATAATAATACAATGTGCACAATGCCGACAGTATTTACCCACTTCCCTGTTGGGGCTGTGCACAATGCCGACAGTATGTACCCACTTCCCTGTTGGGGCAGCAACTCTGTCAAATCACATTGGTAATAAAAACAAGAAATAAGTCAATAGATACCATTGCATAATAATGGTATCACCAAATATCAATAATTCATCATCAATCAATTCAAGGAGCAATAGAACTAAAGGAATAGCAATAGCAAGTGATTATACAATGACCAAAGGTTTGGCAACCAACAATGGGATGTAACATAAATTGGTCATATATGAACAAAAAGTTGACGCAATTGGCATTCCATTGTCGCTGGCGACGATGACATTCAAATGGATTTTGAGCTAGGCATTTTGACAAACACTTGGTGGGCAACTTTGGGTGGACAATTTCACAAGGTTTGGGTGCAACTCTAACATTGGCCCAATCATAAAAAATAACATACATTATAGGCAATTCCATAGGCATTATAAACACAACAATAAACACTATACAAAGGATTAAAAAGGCATAGGAAAACCAAGGGAAAACAAGGTAAAAATGCCTTAATGGCATTAGGCCAAATTAGAATTTTTGTGTATGAATTCCACACTTCAATTTATCACTTTAGGCATGTTATTTGATATATAAAAGACTCACCTAACACTCCAAACAAGCCACCAAAATTGATTTGCCTCCAATTCTTCAAAGTAGGCAAAAATGGTCTCAAATTGATTTTCTACATCAAACCAACCATAAATAATCCATCAATTAACTTCCAATTAATATATTCTAAACTCAATTTACATAAACTAATCCAAAATTACATAACCATTTCATAAAACTTAGGTTTAGGGTTTGAAATTTAGGAAAAAAAATGCTATATGCATCAATGAAGCAATTGAACACATTACCTAATCTAATTAACATCTAATATACCTAAATCAACCATAAAATCAAACAAAATAATAATTTACCTCAAATTGAAGATTTGGCCAAAAATCAAATGGTGACTGTTCTTGAATTTCTTTGATTCTCCAAGGTAGAAAATGGATGGAAGATGGAAGATTCAAGGTTTATTTCAAGTTTCCATTGATTTTCCTTAACAAATTTGAAGGAAAAATGATGGGAGAAGAATAGGAAAATTTCGGCCAAGAAGAATAAGAAAATGAAGAAAAAACTTCTAAGTGTGGCTTATATACTAATTCACATTTAGCAAATTTCATTTTAGTCTTTAAATTTTTCTTAAATTATACTTTTGCCATATTTCGTTCTGTAATTTATTTTGATGATTCTGTTGGGGAATTTAGATTTCAAAGTGAAGATTCAAACATCTTATTTTTATTTATACTTTATTATAAAAATAGTTTCAGAGCCGTTCTAAAACTCAGATAGTCCAATTTCCACTATACCCCAAAAGTTTTATTTATTAACGATTTTGCCATCACTTACTTTTTCAGTGTTCCTAAACATTTTTTACCTCTTTCTTTTTACCATAATTATACATGCATATATATGATTCTTTATCCTTAGTCAGAATCAGAAATTCATCTGTCGACCGGACTGCTATTTTCTCAGTAGCATTATCGACACCGATGTTTTGTAGAAAAGTTTTGTGCTTGCGTTCTAACTGAGTCTCTAAATTATTTTTAGTCATATCGATGATTTCAAACCACATACTGAGAACTTTAATCGTATAATTATGGTAGGCTTTTTTAGGGTATTACATTCTACCCTCCTTCAAATAAATTTATCCTCGAATTTAAAATAACACATATCTCAATGTTAGAACAGGAATGGATACTTGTCCTTAATGTCATGCTCACTTTCCCGTGTGCACTCCTCCATCGACTGATTCCTCCATAGAACTTTTACTATTGGGATTTATTTGTTTCTTAATTGTCTGACTTATCGATCCACAATTTCCACTGGTAGCTCCTCAAATGACAAGTCTTCATTAACCCTAATATCTTGTACCTCGAATACATATGCTGGATCAGATATATACTTCCACAGCATAGAGATATGGAACATCGGATGAACATGGTTCAAATTAGGTGGAAGAGCCAATTTGTAAGCCATATTGCCAATCTTCTGGAGTATCTCAAATAGGCCTACAAATCTTGGTGGCAACTTCCCTTTCTTCCCAAATCTCATAACACCTCTCATTAGTGAGATTTTAAGAAAGACATGGTCACCAACTGCAAAATGAACATCCTTCTACTTTTGATCGACATAACTCTTCTGTCTGCTGAAAGCGGTCTTCATTCGTTCCTTGATAATAGGCACCTTTTCTATCGTCTCCTTAATCAACTCTGGTCCCTCTAACTATTTCTCCCTTAGTTCCACCCAACATACTGGAGATCTGCGTTTCCTACCATAAAGTGCTTTATAAGGAGCCATTCTAATAGAAGAATGGTAACTACTATTGTAGGATAATTCAATCAATGGCAAATACTTATCTCAGTTAACTTTAAAAACTAGAACATATAATCTCAACATATCCTCTAAAGTATGGATTGTCCAGTCTGACTGTTCATCCATCTGCGGATGAAAAGCTGTACTGAACTGTAATTAGGTACCTATAGCCTCTTAGAACTTTCGCCAAAATCAAAAAGTAAATTGCGTACCCCTATCAGATATAATCATCACTGGCACTCCATGAAGCCATACAATCTTATCCATATACAACTATGCATACTAAGTTGCAGAGTAACTAGTCTTCACTTCTACGAAATAGGCAGACTTTGTCAATCAATCTATAATAACCCATATGGAGTCATAATCCCGTGTGGTCCTCGGTAAACTTACTACAAAATCCATAGTAATTTGCTCCCATTTCCACTATGGCAACTCAATCTCCTCAAGCAAGCCAGACGACTTTTGATGCTCAAACTTAACCTGCTGACAGGCTAAGCATATAGAGACAAACTAAGCTACATCCCTCTTCATACCAGGCCACCAATACACATCTCTCAGATCATGGTACATCTTAGTAATTCCTGGATGTACACTATATGATGAATAGTGAGCCTCTCTTATAATCTGATCTCGTAGGCCATCAATGTCTGGTACACATATCCACTTCCCACACTTCGGTACATCATTCTCTACTGTGAACTCTGCTACCTTACCATTCAGAACATCACCCTTCAGCTTTAGTAGATATGGATCCCTATCCTATGCCATCTTTATATCATCAATCAATAGTGGCTTAACCCGAAATTGGGCTATCAGAGCCTGGTTTCGATCTTGGGATCCCAAATCCAACTCTACACCCCATATCAACTAACTTTTTCATCTCACAGATTAATGGTCTCCTGTAAACTGAGATGTGAGCTAAGCTGCCTATAGATTTCATACTCAAAGCATCAACTACTACATTAGCCTTGCCCGGATAGTAAAAGATCTCACAATCATAATCCTTTAGCAATTCAACCCATCTGCACTATAAGAGGTTCATATCCTTCTACTGAAGTATATACTGCAAACTCTTATGATCAGTATATATCTCGCATTTAGACCCATACAAATAATGCCTCTAGATCTTAAGTGTAAACACTACTACTGCCATCACTAAGTCATGTGTCGAATAGTTTACCTCATGCTTCTTTAACAGTCGAGAAGCATAGGCAATCACTCTCCTAAGCTGCATCAAAACACACCCCAATCCAATTCGGGAAGCATCACAGTACACTATAAACTTCTCATCCTCTGATGGTAGTGTTAACACTAGAGCATTAGTGAGACAAGACTTCAAAGTCTGAAAATTGCTCTCACATTCATCAGTCCATGTATATCTCTTCTGTTTTCGAGTCAGCTTAGTCAATGGAGCAACAATTCTAGAAAAATCCTTCACAAATTGCCTATAGTATCATGTCATACCAAGGAAACTACGGATCTCAGAAACACTGGTAGGCTGAGGCCAGTTTGCAACTGCTTTAACCTTCTGAGGATCTACAATAATGCCATCCTTACAAACCACATGACCCAGAAAACACACTTCAGTTAGCCAGAACTGGCATTTAGACAACTTAGCATATAACTGATGCTCTCAAAGTGTCTATAGTACAATCCTCAGATGCTCTGAATGCTCATCCTCACTCCTTAAATAGATACGAATGTCATCAATGAATACTATGACAAACTTATCCAAGAATGTCTTAAACACCCTGTTCATAAAATCCATAAATGCAGCCGGTGCATTAGTCAACTCGAATGGCAACACCAAGAACTCATAATGTCCATATTGGGTCCTGAAGGCAATCTTGGGTACATCACCCTTCTTGATTCTCAACTGGTGATACCCAGATCTCAAATTCAATCTTAGAGAAATGACTGGCACTCCGTAATTGATCAAACAGATCATCGATCCGTGGCAACGAATATTTGTTCTTCACTGTCACCTTATTCAGCTGTCTATAATCAATGGACATCCTCAGAGAGCCATCCTTCTTTTTCACAAACAGCACTGGAGCACCCCAAAGAGAACTGCTCGGTCTAATAAATCCTCTATCCAATAACTCCTGCAACTGCATCTTTAACTCTTTCAATTCTGCTGGTGCCATTCTATACGGAGGAATGGATATTGGATCGGTGCCTAAATACACCTCAATCTCAAACTCTATCTCCCTATCTGGGGGTAATCCTAGTAATTCTTTAAGAAAGACATTAGAGAATTCTCGAACCATTAGTATCTGATCAATATCTATAAAAATCTTCTGCACATTAATCACATGAGCCAGGTATGCTAAACAACCTTTCCCTATCATCCCTCTAGCCTGGATAGCAAAAATAAAACTGATTCCAAACTCCTGTCGATCACCCAGGAATTCAAATTTAGGCTGCCCCTCAGGCTGGAATTTAACCCTCTTCGCATAACAATCAATAACTGCTCGATCTATAGAGGATGGGAGCTGCTCTCCCCCCTTCTACTATGTGATCCAGGTCCTCCCTTCCTCTTCTGATCCATTTTTGCTCTCTCTGACTTGTATTTTTCTTCCATTTGATTAGCCTTGTCAATAATAGCAGTCAGAGATGTAAACTTTATAGCCAATAGGGCATTATGCAATGAGGCATGCAAACCCCTCCTAAACCTACTGATCAAGTCTGTTTCAGTAGGAGCATTCTGTATAGCATGCCTTCTCAATCTGATAAACTCCTTGGCATAATCCTCAACTAACCTATTGCCCTGCTCGAGCTGCTCAAACTAAATCAGATTCTTAGTCTTCACCCCTTCAATCAGGAACTCAATAATTAGCCCCTGTATAAACTCAGCCCAAGTAAGAGGATGATCACCATACAATCTAGGCTCCATCCGATGAGAAAACCATGTCCAGGCTTTCCCCTTCAGTAACAAATCCACTATCTCTACTGCCTTGATATCAGAATAAGGTAGTCTCCTAACTACCTTCTCAACCTATTCAAGAAAACCATTTGGCTTATCTCCTCTATCACTTATGAACTTTGGCAGGTTTAGCTTCAGAAAGCTAAACATAGAAACTCCACCCTCCTCAATAACTCGGCGAGCTCCCTATAAAATAGGCTCTTCAAGAACTATAGCTGGCTGTAAAGGAGCTGGAGCAACAGGAACTACAACTAGTGCAACAGGGGGTGGCACTGCTGCTGGAGCTAGTGGTGGCGACATATTTTATCATTCTCGCCTTAACTCTGCTAGTTCTCGATGCAAATCCATCATTCCCCTTATCATCTCCATCCTTCAGGGGTCATCACTCTTTTCTGTCTCCTCTGTAGTCTGTTGAAATCTGGACGGTCCCTCTGAAATAGAAAATTCCCTGACCAGAGACTCATTAGAGGCTACCTCTACCTCTTTAGTATCCCTATCTCTGTCGTCGGACATCTCTATAAACTGTCAAAAAATAAAACACGCACTTAATAAATTACAAAAACGTAGAATACTCATACATACTCGACGAATATAACAAAAGATGATACATGAATTCGTATGCTCCATGGTTCACTTAACTCTATCCATACTGTACTTAGTTACTATTCTTCTATAACCTAGAGCTCTGATGTCTGTAACCTATGCTCTGATACAACCTCTGTCATGACCCGTTCTCGGGATGCAACGGTCCTAGGATCCAGGAGATGCCAGAGGCGACCGACACCCGTAAAACCCAGTATCACATGCATTCATCTATTACCATCAAATTATTATTTAGTTACCTAATTACTATTCATTCTATTAATTTGTAATCCATCTGTAGTTTCTACTGCGATTGGTTGTAGTATTCATCATATCATATCATTAATTATACTCCAATATAATCCATACATACATATTCATAAACTAACAATACCATACATAACCCATGGAGCAACTAGGTGTCACATCCCACACTATAGGGCTGTGACTGTCCTAGGGCACGGGAACAGTTCATTCAACCAGTACCACGAAGAACCCAAGTTGCATGCTTTCATTTCACTTAACCATTTTTATGAAATATTTTTTTCTTTACTCTTAAATTTTATAGAAAATCGGACAGAGTCTCCTCTGTAATCTTAACATTTACCCCAAGCTAAAAACAGAGAAAAGCACTTCTAAAATAATATCAACTCCCAGGTCAACCTCCAATACACAACTCATATCAACTCATGCTTATGTCAACTTATATATCAACTTCATACATCACAATTCATATAATAGTTTTCAATTATATCAATTCAAACATATAACAATGCAAAATAGGCATACCATAGCAGCTGCACCCCCTGTTACAGTACATACATATATATGCATACACATCACAACATATAATTACATTCTTTATATGTTATTAAATCATAAACAAATATATACAAATAATATCTACAAATAATATCATGGAGCACTCTATGCTATGCTAGGGAAGGACTATACATCTACTCTGCGGCTGGAAGTACAAAAGTAGCCGGGGATGTTCGCGTCTCACTCTTTCCCTGAAATGGTTTCAACATTATGGGGTGAGTATAATAATACTCAGTGGATCTATAAATATGAAATGTATTACTAATTTATGAATACACATTTGATCATTGATGACCATAATAGGTATGATGACAATTATATATGATATGATATGACAATATAATAGAATGGATCAAATGCATTAGGTAAAACAAGATTGGGTCAAATGATCGAGTAGTACTATCATTTCTGTCAACATCTCCATTTTCATATAAATGTCATAAGGAGGATCAATCCTTATGGCTAGAGCTATATCCCTATCTCTAGCTAGGACAAGTAGTACCAGTGAGCACACGGTCGATGGAATTATCCGCTACACAATCGAAGTAGCCCCGTTATGTTGCCATATGCAAATGTTCCAAAATATGATGAAAATGCAACAAATACAACTCATATAAAGTGCAATATAGCCAATATATCCATATGATCAAGTATAGAACCAATCGAGAACAACTTACAATTTTGGCCCGTCGGGCCCAGTTGCGCTGTCGCAGCGATTTACCAAATTACGGGTCCGTTTCCCGTTTTTCAGTGACTTTCTAGTTTTACATGTTATCAACATATATGATGCAAATTTAACATCTAAGATACAAGTATACATATATATAAGATGATTAGGCTTGATTTGAGGTCAAACCCGTTTATAGAATAACTTTTATAGCCATTCCAGTTTTAGGTCAGTTTATGCCATTTCGGCAGCTCCAATTTTAGCCGATTGGCACGTTTAGGGGCGACTTTGACCAAATTGGTCTAAAATCAGTCCAACATGATCAAAGGTCATATAACATGTCCAAATAACAATATCCTAAACTAGAAATGCAATAACATATTTATAAACCCACCTTAGGTGCAAATGACCAAAACGCCCCTCCAAGGCTCCGGGCACCAACTGCTCTGTCACCTTCTCCTTTCCTCTGGAGGATTCCCCTATACACATACCAAATCTCGGATGAGACACTATATCAAACCAATATATCACATTTAAACACATATACACACGCAATTCAAACGAGGTACACATGTCACTTTCACATTCAAAACCCCTATTTCACTAAGTCACTTGGTCATTCAAAAACAACACTCATAAGAAGTTTAAACCCAATTTTCTTTCCATACAACAATAATAACATATCTTATAAGCATAATCCAACAAGTTTGGGTTCACGTTCAAGCTTAGGTTTCATGCCAAAACATTTTGAACTTTATTTGTCATAAGGACCCAAACACTTCACATATTCAATACCAACATGCAAATCACTTCTTATAAGCTACAATTACTCATCCAATAGACACATCACATACATATATCCATTGCACACACATAGTAGAACAAAAACCCTAACTTAGGTCCAATCCCATTCGGCCAAAAGGGCCCAAACTATCCAAACCCTATTTTTACAATTAAACTCTACAATTTCATAATTAAACATACCAATTGAACAATTCCAAGCTCAATTGCATCAACTCAAACCAATTTCCTCAAGTTACCCTAATTAGGTTAGGATTTGGGGGTTTTTCTCAAACCAACCCTAAATTCTTCAATTAAACACACAATCATGCAATTCAAGCTATCAATTATACTTGCAACAAAGCAATTCAATAAAAACCAAATAATTTTCCCATTTCCCCCAAACTATGCATTTGGCCCAAAGGGGCTTTCTTCTCCCTTCACAAATTTTCCCAATTCAAGCATTCAAACATCAAATCAACATGCCAATTTAAGTTCTAAACACTCAATTGCAGAATTATTGAACCAATTGTACACGAAAACCCTAATCCCTAATTCGATTCCTAAGCCTTTACCTCAATCCAAAATCAATTTTCAATTTAACATTCAAATGACCTTAATTACATTTATTTAACACCATACATATCACTAATTTCCCAATTGAATTATCATAATAATTTCCCCCAATCAATTCGGTCCAACAAAAAAAAAAAACACACCAATGTTCAATTCACATTCAATTAACATCATTTACAACTTCAATTGCATAATTGGAACAAGAAGCAATTTTCCCCAAATTTTCCTCAAGTAATTCGGTCCAAATGGCAATCACACATCAAATATTTAATTGACAATTAAATCATGTAATTAGCATGTATTCAACACCAATTTCAACATTAATTACTCAATTTAGAGCAACAATCACAATTTCCCTAAAACCCTAAACATGGTTCGGTCCAAAAAGGAAATACAAACCAAAGATTCAATTCACAAATAAATCATTAAATTAACAACCATTTAACACCAATTTCATCATGAATTTCACCATTTAAAACAACAATCAAGATTTCCCCAAAATCCCTAATTGGTTTGGTCACCTTTCCCATTTCCTAACCAAAACAAAAATTTCCCAAACCTAGGTTCTAACCAACATTTAATCATCAATAAACACTAAACAAACCAGAAATTTAAACCTTACCTTAAACTTCTTGGAGTGGCCGACCCTAGGCTCCTAAAAACAATCACCAACCAGAATTTTAAAGCTTGGACGAAGAAATGGAGAAGCTAATAGACTTTAATCTACCAAAACTTTGAAAGAAAAACTTCAAAACCCCATCAATCTTCCATGGCCGAACCAAAAATGAAGGAGAAGAAGTTTTTGTCTTTACTTTTTAGGTGCTCACAGTTTTTGAAACAAGAATTGACAAATGCAGAATTTGAGTGAATAAAAATTCAAGTTAGTGGGTTTTAGTGGAGTGATCGAGTGCTTTGATCTCACAAAGGCAACTTTAAGTCCTATACATGCATCCCTTTGATTTTGATGTACCAATACGTTGCTCCATAGGATCTAGATTACCCAAATAGCCACTAACTCCTCCCTTCATCTCTTTTTATTACAAATTGGTCCTACAAACTTCCAATTAACTCTCTCCTATTTATTTCCTTATGCAATCAAGTCCTATTATTTTTCTAACCTAATTGAACTATTTTATTTTATTTATTTATCTTATTATCCTCAATTTATTTTCCCCAAATAATTAATTTATAATAAAACACACATGTAAACATACCAATTAAATCATGTAGCATTATATCAATCAATTACTCATGTAAGCAAATTCAAATAAATCCTATAACATATGTAACTATCAATCATATATAAACACATCAATTAAATCCTATAACATGTATAACAGTCAATCACATATAAACACATCAAGTAAATCATATAACACATAGAGCAACCAACCCATATAAACACTCCTAACTCCAACTAGGGTTTAGGTGGTAGGGTTAGGGTTTCCAACTAGGGTTTCACCTAGGATGTTACATTCTCCTCTCCTTTTAAGAAATTCGTCCTCGAATTTAAAACTATAGAAATCGAGAACATACCCAAAGCATCAAACAAGTGTGGATACTTCTGTCCTATCTTTGCCTCTGTCTCCCAAGTATACTCCTCTACTATTCGGTTCCTCCACAAAACCTTAATCATCGGAATATCCTTACTCCAGAGCTGTCTGACTTGTCTATCCATAATATCAATAGGAAACTTCTCATACGATAAGTCCTCATCAATCTCAATATCGGGAGTCTACAAAATATGAGAAGGGTCTGATGCATACTTCCTCAGCATCGATATGTGGAACACTGGATGTATATGACTCATCTGAGGAGGTAAAGCCAACCGATAAGACATGCTGCCAATCCTATCAATGATCTAAAATGGCCCGATGTATCTAGGTGATTACTTGCCCTTCTTCCCAAATCTCATTATTCCTTTCATCGGGGAAACCTTCAGAAATACTCCATCACCTACAGCAAACTACACATCTTTCCTTTTCGGATCAACATAGCTTTTCTGGCGACTAAAAGCTGTCTTAATCCTCTCCCTGATAATAGGGATCTTTTCCACTGTCTCACTGATCAAGTCTGGTCTCTCAAGCTGTTTCTCTCCCGGTTCCACCCAACACACAGGTGATTTGCACTTCCGACCATACAATGCCTCATACGGTGCCATCCCAATAGTAGAGTGGTAACTGTTGTTGTAAGCAAACTCAATCAACGGTAGATACTGATCCCAGCTACCCTTAAAATCAAACACACACAATCTAAGCATGTCCTCCAATGA
>CANXYC010778886.1:0-13652 GCA_948193065.1 Aleurites moluccanus | reverse complement strand
AAATAGAAGTGTTGATTTGTGCAGGTTGTGTTAATGTTTGTTATGAAGAGAGAGACTTTGGATCCTGGGTATTAGATTGTAAAAATAGAGTAGTTATGGCAAATTTTCTGTAGAAAATGAAGAATGGGGTTCTACGGGTTTAGGTAGCCTTATGCCTTCCCCATACCCTAGGACCGTCATATCTCCTGAAATAGGGGATGTAACACCATCATATCTTTTAAAGTTAGGTTCTCTAATAATATGCCTCAAGGCATTTCTGCCTTGTTGAACATAAGTCATAATAACAATACTACCTATTTCAAATAAAATGGATTTCCATCACTACATATTCAAGAAAATAAGGGGAAAGCTAACAAAATAAAAAATTACCATTGTTAGTTAGTACAACACATGAAAAGCTAGCCCGTGATACCACATTAACATAATATATCACGAAATATCAAAACACCTAAGAGAAACTCAGTTTTTTGTTACTTTTTTTTTTCTTTAAATAGTATTTATTTCCCTGGCACCCATATACCATATAGAAAAGTTCCTGATTTATGTACCAAACAAGATGGACTAAAGTTAAAATTATCTTTTGATGTTGGTAAAAAATGAATTAATTAAATTAATTTTGCATAAAAGAAATAAAACAATAAATTGAACTTACCTTAAATAAAGGTTACCCATTTTAAGTCAAACCAAAATTAATGATTTTAATTTAATTTTACCCCGCCAAAAATTATTTTTCTTTCTTTTTAATCATTCTGTTAATTTATCTGGTCTGAATCATAGCCCTTTATGTTCTTTGAAAGCAAACACAAACATGATAAAAACATAAAACAATTTAATAATAATAGAGCAAGTTGTCCAAAAAGTTGGATCCCACCATAATAAAATAATCCTTCAACATTGTTTCCTCGAGAAATTTTCAAATACAGTAAAACAAATGAATCAAATATAAGACTTGGCTCCATTTGCCATCGAACAACACATCACGGATGACTCATAATGCACATGCAAACTACACATACACAAAGAACAAATTATGAAAGTTTTTCCACAATGGCTCGCCAACACAAAAAAAAGGTTCAAATTACTGCTTCTTCTAAATGCATCAAACGAAGAATGCCCACAAAACGAAAAAAAAAAAAAATACACCATGAAAAATACACCATTTAGTTTCGAACAATCCAGTCCATTTTCACAAATAATAGTCATATAATCAATCAAAGTATTACCAAACACAATTTTAGAACTAGAGGCAGCCATAGAATATACACCAAGAGAACAATTTACTGAATCCAATTTAACCACAGGAACAACTATCTCAGAAATTTAAATTAAAACCAACGAATCACAGCAACAAATTAAATAAGAAAATAACCAAAATCATGTCAGCTAAGAGAGAAATAAAATAAAATAAAATAAGATCTTTTTTTATAAACCCAGAATTAAATAACATCGAACTCACAACAAAGAACCAATATCACAGATTTTCTGTTTAGAAAAATAAAAGTGGCTATTCCTTCTCTGTGGCGGAATCACACCACCAGAGAGGAATTTCAAACGCCAAAAGGGAATCTAACAGTAAGAAACGGAATCCCAATTTGAACTGTTTGCACGAACCCCTTGTGGGATTAGAAGGCCAAAAATATGAATATATATATATATATATATTTAAATATGATTTTGACATAAATCAAAAGGAGAGGGTAATGGGATTCAGAAAATATACCGAAGCAATCCACCAAAGCCAAAAATCAATTGGACCCAAAAGGAGCAACAAATGAAACACAGAAGATAGTACCACTATTCCACCGAAAGCCAAAAGAAACCAGACCCATTCTCTGATTCCACTTAAACTAAAATAAACCAAACCCTTAACACCGAAAAAATCTAGCAAACAAAAAAACCTCAATAGTTTAATAATAATCGCAACCCAAAAGACTGGACCCAAAATCGGAATCCTCCATGAACCAACTGAAATTAAATCAATAACTTAGAAACCCAAATCATGAACCAAAGGCTTAGAAAATCCACCGAAAACCTCTAACTCAAATATTCAAAGCTTTAAAGAGTTCATTGAGGATGCGGAACTAGACCAATAAATCCTTCGAAATAAAAAAAATAGACAACAAATCAAAACTAGACCGAGAAAAGAGGAGAAGAAAATTAAGACCAAAAAAAGAAGAAACCCAAAAAGAAGAAACAAAATCATCAAAAAAGACCCAGAAACTATGGAGCCTCATACTAAAAAAAAACTCAAAAATTAATTTTTCCCTTAATTTTTCTCTTTAAAATACCCTCTCCCTGAATTTTGGTTTGGACTGATTTTTTTGGTTTAGACTAGATTGGATTCGGCTAGATCAGGTTTGTAAATTTAATGGGTTTTCTATTTTTGGGCCTACAGATCATACCTTAATCTAATTAATTAAAATTAAAATAGAACAAAAATAAAATTAGGTGAAAACTTTAAATTTTATTTTATTTTTATTGCTTGTTTTGTTAAAATATAGATTTTAAATTATTAAATTCTTTTTTCTTTTAAATTTTAATTACTATTAATATTTTTGAACAAATTGATAAAAACATAAAAATCCTATATTTTTTAAAAGAAATATTTATTTTTAAAAAGGGATTGGACAAAATATGGTGTCTACAGCCATGAAGAGCCAAAGACAGTAATAAAAATAACAATTGAAAGACTCGGAAATAAAATAAACAACACAGAATTTCAAATACGCAAGTTTAATATCGTTATAGAGAAGAATTGAAGTGAACCTTGCTCTCTGATCAGTATCAACACCGCACTGAGAGAAGCCACCGGCTATCACTGTATAAAAGGAGATGACAAAAGAATGGTTTTAGTCATTATAATATTGTGTCATCTCAGAGAATTAAAAAAAAATGCTTAGAATATTATTTTTTTATTAATTTAAATTAGACAAATTATTATTTATTTCTTAAATTTTGACATAAATAATGAGCTGATCTTTTTGAGAAATTAATAATAACGTCCTTACACTTTAATTTCATTAAATTATTAAGTTTTTTTTATCAATATTTTAACATTTTTCCATCAAAAATTTAAAAAATAATAATAATAAAAGATAATTTCTATTAATACCAAAATACCCCTATAACCCCATCTTCCAAAATACTTTCACCTTTTTCCTACCCAAATCCCCTAAATTTCACAATTTCCAAAACCATTTTGATTGATGAAAATTATATACCCAGATTTTCACTTCTCTTTTGCCCCTAAGTCCACAATAAGGCTGTAAATGAGCCAAGCCGAGCTAAGTTTTTACTTGCTCAACTTCAGTTTTTTTTTTTTTGGTTCGAGCTCGAACTTGAAAATTATGTTCAAATTTGGCTCATTAACTATTAGAAAAGTTCAAACTCGGCTCAAACTCAACTCATCAAAAGCTTGTTTATAAGGCTTAGTACAAGCTTGGCTAGTTAATGAATTACAATTAAGCTCGAGAGCTCAAGCTCGGCTTGTTGATAAATTACAATTAAGCTCAAGCTCGGTTCGCTACGAAACTCATCTATAACTCGTTTAAAATATTTAATTTCCTAAATATTTATTTCTAAATGCTTAAAGCTAGCATATCTAGTAAATAAAACAATTTTAAAATTGAGTACTACAGTTAAAAATAATAATAATAACATCATCCCTTCATAAAATAAAAATAAAAAAGAGTCCCTCCACAAACTTCAAATTTAGTCTCTTTCAGAAATCTCATAACTGCAAAAATATCATACAAAATCTAATTATAAACAAATTACTTAAAAAATTCATACAAAAATAAGCATATACAAATTACTTAAAACTTCATAAAAAATAAGCATAAACCTAAAACGTGCAAAAATGAAATGAAATGAAATTAGAAACTTCAAATTTGTATATGAAATGAAATGAAATTGATAGAAAAATGTTAAAATATTGATAAAAAAAAAAACTTAATAATGTAATGAAATTAAAGTGTAAGGACGGTATCATTAATTTCTCAAAGAGATCCGCTCATTATTTATGTCAGAATTTAAGAAATAAATAATAATTTGTTTAATTTAAATTAATAAAAAAAATAATATTTTAAGCATTTTTCTTTTAATTCTCTGAAATGACACAATATTATAATGACCTAAAATCATTCTTTCGCCATCTCCTTTTATGTAGTGATAGCCGATGGCTTCTCTCAGTGCGGCGTTGATACTGGTTAGAGAGCAAGGTTCACTTCAATTCTTCTCTATAACGGTATGAAATTCGCGCAGTTGAAGTTCTGTGTTGCTTTATTTTGTTTCCGGGTCTTTCAATTGTTATCTCTATTGCTGTCTTTGGCTCTTCACGGCCTTTAGTCCATCTTGTTTAGTACATAAATCAGAAACTTTTCTATATGGTATATGGGTGCCAGGGAAATAAATACTATTTAAAGAAAAAAAAAAGTAACAAAAAATGGAGTTTCTCTTGGGTGTTTTGATATTTCGTGGTGTATTATGTTAATGTGGTATCACGGGCTAGCTTTTCATGCGTTGTACTAACTAATAATGGTAATTTTTTATTTTGTTAGCTTTCCCCTTATTTTCTTGTATATGTAGTGATGGAAATCCAGTTTATTTGAAACAGGTACTATTGTTATTATGGCTTATGTTCAACAAGGCAGAAATGCCTCAAGGCATATTATTAAAGAACCTAACTTTAAAAGATATGATGGCCCATACATCTACTTTTCTATGCTTCCCAAGGGGTTCGATACAGAAAGTTAGATGTTATTCTTACAACAGTAAGTTTGGCTTAATAGACTTGACTTTTCATTTTTTTTTTTTTTGTTTAATTGGATAATCAGTTCAAGTTGGCTGTTTTTATCTCCCTCTACACACGATTTTAAGCTAATGATATTGCTATCCTAGTAGCTAGTAAGTAAGCTCATTAATCTATTGTGGGAAAGTCTCTCTAACTCATAGGAAAGTCTAGTAGTGATTTTTTCTGTTGGAAGAGATATTCATGGTTAGACAGAGTTTCAGAGTACATAAGAGAAAAAGTTTTATCTAGATATGACAGAAATCAAAAGATGGAATCACATGCTATGTAAAGGTGCCTTCTGAAACACTTATGATGAACTCATATTTCATAATCAGAGCTTAACAAAATAGCTTTGTTGGAGAAAGATTGAAAAGAAAGCCAACTATTATTGATGGAGTAACAAACTAAGAGATAAAAAATGCCAAAATCAAGAAACAAAGAAGTCTTCGTAGATGAAAACAGATTGGGGTCTAAGTTTAAGATAAAAAAAATAAAATATAGGCTTTTGTCAAATGTATTTTGCTTCACCAAGCAAGAAATATACAAAAAAGGACATGACCAGTTCTGTCATGATGGCTAGTAGGGGTATAAATGCGTCAATCTACTCGTGAGCTACTCGAACTCGACTCATGACATAGTTTAATTCGACTCAATTTTAATCAAATCAAGCTTGAGCTCGAGTAATTCGAGTAACGAGTCGAGTCGAGTTGAGTTTAAGTATTATAATACTTGATTGAAGTGGTTTGGATCCTAATTGAGTATTAATATTTTTGTAATTTTAAATATATTTTATATTATACATAATAATTTATTAATTTGATCTCGAGTTTGAGCTTATTCGAGTTTATTTGAGCTTTAATTTGACATTAATAAATAAACTAATTTATTTTTTTAATAATATTCAAGTCTAATCGAGTCAAGCTTGATCATTTTGAAATTTACTTCGAGCCGAGCTAGAGCTTCAAAATGAAAACTCGGTTAAGCTCGACTCAAGTTTTGAGTTTAGTATTATTTGACTTGACTCAGTTCGATTACACCCCTAATGGCTAGGCTTGTAAACAGACCAAGCTAAGTCAAATTAAGGGCAAGGCCAACCTTATCTTGAACATGAATGGTTGAGCTCATGCATGAACTTAGCTTGATTAAAATTTTTAACTTTAAGGCAAACCTCACTCATGTTGTTTATGATCTTTGGGCCAAAATATGCACTAAGCTCGTTTTCCTTTTTTCTTGACTGAACAAAGCCTAGCTTGAGCTCATATAAAGCTCAGCTCAAATCTGTAGGGCTGAATAAAAATGGGTTTTGGCTAGCTCAACCCAATTGATAGTCATAATGATGGAAATAGAAGGTGTAATTTCCCAACATTAATGGAAGAAAGAAATTTCCCTTGCTCCTGTCACATCTCAGGTTTTCATTCCCTTGTATTTTTCTGTTTCCAGAATACACTGTCCTCTATTTTCAGAAATGTGGAACCTGTTTAGGTATGAAATAGATTAATTCTGCGTAGCTAGAGAAGTTAGACACCTTTATATACTCTTTGATGAATTGTCTTCCCAAGGAGAGTAACCCGGGTTGTCTTCAAGTGTGCAAATCTTTTGTCTAGGCATTAGGAATATGTTTGTTAGGAAGGAAAAGGCTAAGGAAATGTATTTAGTTAACATACAAGTTAGTTACATTTGTATCCACTCTAGGGTTTTAAATATCGACTGATACATTATGTATCTCCGCTGTGTATTGGATTTTTAGCCTATCGATATGATGTTTCCTGTTACGATATGGGTGATTGGAAATCACAAATTTTTTTAAGCAAATTTTGTAATAAACATTTTTATTGACCATATATTTGTCCCTCTAAATTATTGGATACACAAGATTATAATGATATTTGATTGAAGTATTTACTCAACATTTATTTGTGTCATTTTGTAAAATTTGGAAAAATTATTCAGTATAACGGTGATCGATACAGTCCGATTCATTCCAATTCCATTACACGGTTTCTGATTCCGAAACCGTTATTTAAAACCTTAATCTACTCACATTTCCTTTTTGCTATGCTTTCCTTCCCTCTTGCGTTCCTCTCTAACAAATGTAGTATAGGAAAAGAAAGGAGATTTTCAACAATGTTTCTATTTTGACCATCTTTTTATGTACTATAATTCGTTTAGATGTTAGGTATAACATAATTTATTTAGGTTTGAGCTCTAGCATTAATGGTGAAAGCATTGCTGCTTCATTTGATGGAAGTTTCCACCTAGATATGCACATGCTGACGACTTAAAACAGAATAATTTCAAGATAATACTTCAAAAACTTTTTCCCATATCCACTCAGGTAAAAGTTATATAGTTACAATGGTGTTCTGGTTCAAAACATTTGTGTAATAGTAGAATCAACTGTTGATCTTCCTTTTAAACACTTGCAGAGCATAGAGAAGCTTGGGAAAGCTGGTGAGACTGTGAAGGTTGCTCCTGGGTATTTTCGCAATCACCTCATGCCCAAATTGCTTGTTGTCCCTAATATTGACAAGTTTGCTCATCTCATCAAAGAGCAGCGCAAGGTTTTTCAAATGTGATTTTTGTTAAATATTAAAATAAATACATCTGTTGGCTGAATAAGTTTTCCAATGGAACTCCTCCATTCATCGATCAATATATTTTAGTTTGATATCAGGGAAATACCAATTTTTTTTGACATTTAATAATAGCTCATTAGTTATATATCCTTGACCTCTTTTATGTGTCAGGTTTATCAGCACGAGGAAGAAGAAGAGGTTAAAGTGGTCAAAGAGATAGTGGAAGATAAGATGAAAGAATATGAGACAGCAGCAAAACGCTTAACTAATGCCAAACTGGTTAGTAGCCTATTTTTGAAGTTCTTGATTTTTTCCACTGGTTTTATTCTTGAATTCTGCTGTTATAAATTCCTTTCCTTTAGATAGTCTACTAGGCCTTGAAACACTCGTTGATGGCTATAAACTGGTAAGTTAAAAACGACATGCATATTCTTAATCGCTGAAAAAGATAGTTTTTATGTACATACTTCATTGACTGAAATGGTGTAGTTATAGTGGCAGTTGTCCTAGGCTTGGACTGGGAAAAAAAAGGATCTGTGGACAACTAATTGTGCTAGTCAATCATTATGTGAATTCTAGGTTGTGAGATTATTTTTCAAAAAAGGAGATGCTTATGGAGGTTTGGGTTTTAAGAT
The DNA here is from genome assembly GCA_948193065.1 of Aleurites moluccanus. Lineage (NCBI taxonomy): Eukaryota > Viridiplantae > Streptophyta > Magnoliopsida > Malpighiales > Euphorbiaceae > Aleurites > Aleurites moluccanus. The sequence continues at coordinate 5,649 of CANXYC010778886.1, read as the reverse complement.
TTAGATTTCTAGTGATGTTTATAGTTCTGTTTCTTTGAGAAATGAATGTTAATTATTTGTTTTTCTGGGACTCAAGCAGATTTATGCATATCAGCATTTGGAATGGACGCTAATAATTCTGTTAATGAAAATCTTTTGTGTTACTTATAGTTTGTAATTCTACTTAATATGATTTTCTTATATATATTTTTCTGGTGGCAAGGCAGCCTAATGTGCTAATTGAGCCTGATAAACTTCATCTTCTAACACCGTTGACAACTTTTGGTGAACATGAAGTGCAAATTGAGCCTGATAAACTTCATCTTCTAACACCGTTGACTACTTTTGGTGAACATGAAGTGCAAATACACTTGCCAAAGTCTATCCCATTGCCGGAAGGAAACGTTAACTGGACTCTTAAAGTTAAAATCCGGGGTAAATAAGTAACCATTCCATAGAATTAGATGTTTCATTTGCAAGTTATTACTGAAGGCTAAAACAATTTTATCCAAACTTAATGTAGTTTTGTAACAGCGAGCTAATTACCTCAACTCTCGATATTTTTTATACAGTGGCCCTGAAGTACTTATTTCTTCGTGTTCTGATATTTCCAGACTTGTCTTTCAATAATTAATTCAAAGAGACATTTCTAGAGATGAATATTGAGTGGGGCAATTATTTTCCTTGTACGGAGTTCTAGCAATCGTCTGTTACTACATGCTTTCATTTTGGTGCAATTCTGACTATTTCAGGTTTTCTGGTGAAATGGATGATGCAATTGAATTATGAGACCACTTTAATTTTGATGATATTATTACTTAGTCAACATAAATACCTTTTTTTTCTCATTTATCTTCCATACCATGGGTAGTATGACGTATTGATCGATGATCATGGAAATGATGCCAATCAGAATGTTATTTCTTCTGCTTTGTTTTTTTTTTTTTGGGGGTGGGGGGTTTAATTTTCAGAACCAAAGTATTTATGTTATGCTGGCTATTCTTCTGCTTTGTTCTTTTTTTTTTTTTTTTTTTTTTTTCTTGAGTTTAATTTTCAGAACCAAAGTATTTATGTTATGCTAACCAAAATTGTCCAAGAGAGGCTTTCTGCTATGATTTTTCATGAATCTTTCACGCTTTGATTCCTATAGCGAGATTTAGATAGTTTGTACTGAATTCAATTTTAGAAACAGAAGTGACTGGCAAATTCTCCTCTTCCTCTCTCTCTCTCCCATCCCTTGGATTGTGAAATTTGGGGAATCCATAAGAACTTGTATTATTTGTAAAAGAAAAAAAAGGGTTTTGGAGTAAGAAGATTAGATATGAAAGTAAAAGGTGACCTAATAAGTAATTTTCTATTGATATTATTTGCAAATTTCATTTCTTATTTCAATCGAATATTTATCTGTCATTAGTCTTTTTTTTTTTTTCTTCTACGGGGATATTTGGATTTATTTAAAATGGGTATGAAACGTCATTTTGAAGTTTAAAAAATGCTAAACGGTTTTTTAAGTATTTGGCAGATTAATTCAAAACGTCATTTTGAATCTTAAAAACAGAAAAAATTTAAGTTAGACATATCAATTTTTTTTGAAACGGCATTTTTAAAACTTTATTTTTCAAAATGAGAGTTTCACCTAAACACCCTCTACATATTTTTTAAATAAAAAAAAAAAGCGTAATGCACACTATGAAGTCTCATATTATGGGGTGTTTATGTATTTAACCCGTTAATATTTTTTTTCTCTTTTCTAATCTAATCGATTTTTTTTCTCTTTTCTAATCTAATCGAAGTTGAGCTTAGCAAATGTATTGAAGTCCTACTGCTCGATTTCAAAACATCCATCCTCCCATAGAATCCAATGTCAATGGCATCACATCTGTAGAATTTCCATATTTGAAATTTAAGTTAAATTGTAAGAATATACATCTAACAACATTCCCATTTTTAATTGAGAAAAATTATAATGAATGTTCAAAGAACATAATCTATACTGTATTAGGCTTCTTTTTTTTTCGATTTTTTATTCTCGAGCTGGACAAAATATAATTATATATATTTTTTATTTTTATTTTTTTAAAAAAACATAAATACTTCAAAATGGTTGGATAAAATATAGTGTCTACAATAAGCATAAACATAAAAAGTGCAAAAATAAAATGAAATGAAATTAGAAACTTCAAATTTATATATGAAATGAAATGAAATTTTTGATGGAAAAATGTAAAAATATTGATAAAAAAATTTAATAATTTAATGAAATTAAAGTGTAAGGACGTTATCATTAATTTCTCAAAGAGATCTGCTCATTATTTATGTCAAAATTTAGGAAAAAAATAATAATTTGTCTAATTTAAATTAATAAAAAAAATAATATTTTAAGCATTTTTCTTTTAATTCTCTGAAATGACACAATATTATAATGACCTAAAACCATTCTTTCGCCATCTCCTTTTATGCAGTGATAGCCACTGGCATCTCTCAGTGTGGCGTTGATACTGATTAGAGAGCAAGGTTCACTTCAATTCTTCTCTATAACGGTATGAAATTTGTGCATTTGAAGTTCTGCATTGCTTTATTTTGTTTTCGGGTCTTTCAATTGTTATCTTTATTGCTGTCTTTGGCTCTTCACGGCCTTTAGTCCATCTTGTTTGATACATAAATCAAGAACTTTTCTATATGGTATATGGGTGTCAGGGAAATAAATGCTATTTAAAGAAAAAAAAAAGTAACAAAAAATGGAGTTTCTCTTGGGTGTTTTGATATTTTGTGGTGTATTATGTTAATGTGGTATCACGGGCTAGCTTTTCATGAGTTATACTAACTAACAATGGTAATTTTTTATTTTGTTAGTTTTCCCCTTATTTTCTTGAATATGTAGTGATGGAAATCTAGTTTATTTGAAACAGGTAGTATTGTTATTATGGCTTATGTTCAACAAGGCAAAAATGCCTTGAGGCATATTATTAAAGAACCTAAATTTAAATGATATGATGGCGCCATACATCCACTTCTCTATGCTTCCCAAGGGGTTCAATACAAAAAGTTAGATGTTATTCTTACAACAGTAAGTTTGGCTTAATAAACTTGACTTTTCATTCTTTTTTTTTTTTTGTTCAATTGGATAATCAATTCAAGTTGGTTGTTTTTATCTCCCTCTACACACGATTTTAAGCTAATGATATTGCTATCCTAGTAGCTAGTAAGTAAGCTCATTAATCTATTGTGGGAAAGTCTCTCCAACTCATAGGAAAGTCGTATAGTGACTTTTGCTGTTGGAAGAGATATTCATCATTAGGACAGAGTTTCAGAGCACATAAGAGAAAAAGTTTTATCTAAATATGACAGAAATCAAAAAATGGAATCACATGCTATGTAAAGGTGCCTTCTGAAACACTTATGATGAACTCATATTTCATAATCAGAACTTAACAAAATAGCTTTGTTGGAAAATGATTGAAAAGAAAGCCAACTATTATTGATGGAGTAACAAACTAAGAGATAAAAAAAGGCCAAAATCAATAAACAAAGAAGTCTTCGTAGATGAAAACAGATTGGGGTATAAGTTTAAGATAAAAAAAAAATAAAATATAGGCTCTTGTCAAATGTATTTTGCTTCACCAAGCAAGAAATATACAAAAAAGGACATGACCAGTTCTATCATGATGGCTAATAGGGGTATAAATGAGTCAATCTACTCAAGAGCTACTCGAACTTGACTTGTGACATAGTTTAATTCGACTCAATTTTAATCAAATCAAGCTTGAGCTTGAGTAATTCGAGTAACGAGTCAAGTCGAGTTGAATTTGAGTATTATAATACTTGATTCAAATGGCTTGAAGCCTAATTTAGTATTAATATTTTTGTAATTTTAAAAATATTTTATATTATACATAATAATTTATTAATTTGATCTTGAATTTGAGCTTATTCGAGTTTAGTTGAGCTTTAATTTGATATTAATAAATAAACTAATTTATTTTTTTAATAATATTCAAGTCTAATCGAGTTGAGCTTGATCATTTTGAATTTTACTTCGAGCCGAGCTAGAGCTTCAAAATGAAAACTTGGTTGAGCTCTGTAATATCTGCCATTTTATAGTATTTTTATTGATTTTGTATATTTGGAGAACCTATTAAATTTTTTAATAAGAATGTTTAGAATTTCAGAAAATTTATGTTTAGATTGCTGCAAGATTTTGTGATGATCATTTCATGTTTTTAAAGACATAATTTGGTAAAGTGTAAAACATGAAAGTTGTTAATTTATGTCTTAGTTATAATTATGTAAAATAGTTTGGCAAAATTCTGTGTGTGTACTGAGTTGTGTCTATTTGAGCAAGGCTGGTCTGGTTGAGAGTTTTTGCAGGAATGCAGTGTATGTTTGGAATTACTGGGAATGTTTGAGGCAGAATTAGCTGAAGTTATGACATGAAAAATGTTACTTTATATGTTGAGATGATGACTGTAAAATTTCAAAATTTTTGGATAAGCATATCTCAGTGGAGAGTGATTTGTATCAGGGTTATTCGGTTAGATTCTAAGGTAGCAAGTCTGGATGACATTTGGAGAGTCACCATAGTCTGTGTGTTGGTTATTTTGATTTGAAATTTTGATATGTTGTGCTTATGCATGTTGATTTTAAGTGATAAAAAGAATTAGTAAGTTTGGATTATTGTAGCTCATTTGCGAGCTGGCTAAGTGTGGGATGTTCAGGCAGGAATTTAACTTGGAAGAATTTGTTGTGGCGAGCTAGCATAATGCGAAGAGGCATTTTGCGGAAAGGCAATGCGAAGTAGCATAATGGTGAAGTGGAAAAGTGAGTTTTCCGAAGTGGCAGTTGGCGAGGAGGATTTGGCGAAGAGCTAAGGCGAAGAGGATTAGGCGAAGAGGTTTGGCGAAGAGTTTTGGCGAAGAGCTAAGGTGAAGAGCTTTGGCGAAGAGGATTAGGCGAAGAGCTAAGGCGAAGAGGCGAAGAAGCATTTCCGAGGTGATATATGCGAGGAAGAGTTGCAAGGAGAGTTTGGCAAGGCAGCATACGCGAGGTAGCATATGCGAACTGGAATGTGTGAGGCAGCATTGCCAGATCCAGATTGGCGAGCTGGCAAGTGCAAGCTGGGAATGCGAAGTGGGATTGGCGAGCTGATTAGGCGAGGTAGCTTTGCCGAGGTAGGTCTGGCGAGGCGAGCTGGCTAGCGTATTTCTGGGGCAGTGTCTATTTAAACCCAGAAACCCCAGTGGCGATTTTTCACGATGTTTCTCTTCTTCTTCTTCTGTTAAATTCAGTCTTTTTCTCAGATTTATTCCATTTTATATTATAAGGCATTAATACTCAGATTAATACAATAGACTTCTAAATTAGTCTATATTAAGATAGAATTATCAGATTTGAGCGAAAATTGCAGAAATTTCAGTTTGAAGGAAATAAGGTAAATTTGCTTCCTAAGTTATTTTCTTTGGATTTATTTAAGTTTGTGGGTTAGGATAATTAATTCTAGGTATATAGAATTTATTGCTAGTGATCTAAAGTTATTAATGGTAATTAATGTGGGAGAAATTTGGAGGTTGAGACTGCCATGAACAGTAACTCCGAAAATTTAATGCAAATTAAATGCAGTTTTTCTTTAAGAGTTAAATGAAATTGTTGTTGGGAATTAAGAATAGGGATTCT
>CANXYC010778885.1:0-12484 GCA_948193065.1 Aleurites moluccanus | reverse complement strand
TTTTTTTTTTGTGTGTTTTTTTTTTTTTTATTGTTTTTATAAATTTTTTTTTTTTGGTATTTTTTGTTTTCTTTATTTTTTTTTTTTTTTTTTTTAATTTTGTTTTTTTTTTTTTTTTTTTTTTTTTTTTTTTCCTTTTTTCTCACCCCCCCCCCCCCCCCCCCCCCCTCCTCACCCCATCCCCAATTTTCTTTTGGATTTTGTTTTCCTGGAACATTTCTGATGAGGTCAGTCGCAGGTGGATGGTTCTTTTCATTCACCAGAGTGGCATGCTGCTCGTTTGGCAAGCCTTAAAACTTCTCACACAGTTACATGGGAGGAGTTCAAGAAAAAGCAAAAGGTAAGCTACTGCTATATTATTTTTGATTTTTCTTCACATCAATGCAATGGCAAGTGGTGATAGTGGAGTTGTTGACTAAATCTCAAATTTTTTGCAATATTATTAAAAAGAAAGGGGGAGAAGAAGGATCTGGCATACATCTAGAAAATGCTATTGATGGAAGCTGATTACAATAGTTTCCAAATGAGATTTTTCATGGAACTCTTTCAAACACTAATTTTAACAGGCTTTAAACACATGAATAATCTGAAGTTCATTCTTGATAATGAAAGGAGTCAAAATTAATGATGATTCCATGAAAATTTGTAAAATTAAATACAACAATTATTGATCCCAATAATTCATCTAACATCATACAGACACAACATGTTAGTTATATATAATTTTTTATCGAGAGAAACAATTATAACATGTATGAGATATATAACCATTGACATGTGTGAATGGCTGAAGGCATGTATGCTTGCAATATGTAGGCACATAGTTGTACTCATGCTTCAGTAGCAGTTTAAGAAAAGGAATCTTTAAAAGTTTTTTTGATCAATTAGAACTAAGGCTTAGTGACTAAGCTGAATAGGGATCCAAAATAACATTTATGCATATCTTCCTTTCTGGTATCCATGAGAAACTTAGTACTGGAATTAGTGGAAATCTTTAGCTACTACTGACTTTCCTTGTTTAGTTCTATTGCCATTAGGTGGAAAGAAGGGTTCTGCTTCAACTGATACCTAACAAGTGCTCATGTTGTTTGTAATGAAGTCTTGTAGCAATAGGCAAAATAATTAAGGTAAATGATGATTTCAAGGAAAAAGCAAACAGGTTGAAAGAGTTCTTGATTTCAGGGATAGTAGTTACATGAGTTTGTCATTCTTCCTGTTGCTGCTGAGGTGGATCTAAATCTTTGTGCAGCTTTTGGCAATTAAATAACTATAAAAGGTTGTTATGAAATTAGGTTGGAAATTGGGAAAACTAAATTCTAGGGTTTTACACACTCAAGAATGGGTACTTAATCTGATTTTATATGGATAAATTACTGAAGTTTGTGGGCTGCAATGCAACCACTATTATTAGAATTGTATGATTTTCAATTCAAATTTATGAATTTATTGGATTTCCCACTTTAGCAATTTGAATCTATTGCAAATGTACTTGAATTGAGACTCAATTGAGCTAATCAATCAATTTAGTCTATTCTTTCCTTAACAAACCTATAGGACTTGATAAGTTCAAAACTCAAAGTTTAACTTCAATTTTATTGTGAAAAGAATCCCTAAAATCTTCTCCCAAGTATTTGAACTTGGATAAAAAAAAAAAATATTTTAACATTTCTAAACTATAAACTAAACCAAATAATTCTGTTTGTCGTGCATGAATTATCATCATCTACTCCTATTTTTATATATTGTTTTTGTTATTTTTATTGTTTGGTCAATTTTTACAGGTCCGATGGGCCATATGATCACTTGATTCACAAAATGAGGATTTTAGGTCATGATTCAAATCTCTATTTTACAACCTACAATAAGATTCTAGTTGAGAGTCTTTTCTAGCTGGGCACTTAGTTCTTCACATTATCTGGAAATGTGTTCTCTTGATTACGTAAAAATAAGCATGAGCAATATGTTCAACTCATTAACTTGGCAAGACATTTAATATAATGAAACTCAAAATGAACAGCACAATTATTTGTTTAACTGTTACTAACCATTGTATCACATGCTTTGCATATGATGCTTAGTGGTTTTTAACTAACTGATGTTTGTGTTAGTCAGAAAAATTAACATAAATGTTTTCTAATGATAATATATCTTCAATATTTCTCTAAATCAATTTTATATATTAATACAACAAACATCAGTTATTGACACAACAAAATCAATTTTATATATTAATACAAGCTGACAACTATAAAAACAAGAAACATTAAGATAAAATTCTTATTGAAAAATTTTAAAAGACAGAACTTCTATTCACACTTAAATTTGATTTAATGAAGATATCTAAACATAATACTTGTTTTAGTTTTTATTTTCTCTTTTTCATTTATGCATGTTGCTCACAATTGCAAACTTGAAAATTAGTTAGAAACTTAACTTATGCTGATAAACTGTGGTAGGTTTGAGAAATTATAAATTGTATGTATTAGTAGTATTTATGCAGGTTTAGATATCCCAAAACATATTTATTAGCATTAACCAAAGTGCAATTAGGAAAGTTTATAGTAAATAGAAACTATAATATTTCATATTATTAATAGCATTCAGGCTTTACCCAAGTACATATTATGTATTAGTTACTTTTTTGTTTTCACAAAAGTTCTAAAAGCATTTGGGCTTTACATTTATTATAGATGCCCTTTTCTTTTGATTTTCCTATTTTCTATAATATATCTAACCTTGATTTCTGATGTACAAAAAAGAAATTAACCTTGGCATTTTTAAATTATAAATTAAATACAGTAACTATATATGTATGGGGGTTGTAACTGGTTTTTCATTTCTCATATTTCATCAACCAGCCTCTAGAGCATCTTGATTGTGGATTGGCAATTCGACTTCTGATTTGATATAATTTTCTTAATTTCTTGAGTCAGAATCATGTTGACGCAATTCTAACATGATCACGATAGTGGCAAACTGAAACACTGCAATTTTGTGTTGGGGTGGGGTGGTGTTTGCATTTTCTGTTCAGTATTGAAAACCTTGTTGGGAAGTTACCTGACTCTGGATGTGGAATTCCATCGTTTTCCATTTTATGGCATGCTTAATTTGGTATTGAATGCTAGTGTTGCTTTTATAACATTTTGGAGCATTTTGAAATTCATATGGACTTTGGAAGTTTTTGCACTTCCATGGTTATCAGAAAATGTGGTGGTCGTTTCAGAGTGGATTATATTTTAAAAGAGCAACTAGGGATTTTCTATATGCATTAGCAAATTCTCACAAGCATGACTTTGTGTTTGATTGTGTTATGGTTGGTGGAGGGGCTGAAGTTGTATGCATTTCTTTCCTCTACTAGTATATGATCCTCTCAAGATTTGAGACTGCTTCTGTAACTTATCTGTACTCAATTCTGGTTATGGTCAAGGATTTGCAGTTTGCAGGATTTGTTTTTACTTTTGACAGTGTCTCAATCAGATCTCTATGAGTTGTCATTCTTGAAATTTGGGTTCCTAAATAGTAATCCACAAGTCACCACCATCTAGTGCAGTAATATGCCTGCTCATTGCACTATAAATGTGTCTTAGGCTTAAACTGTAACAACAATATATTTGTTGAGAAAAAGGAAAAGAAAATATAGTGGATTCTTGATGGAAACCACAATAATGTTTAAGCAGGAATTTGACAAATTCAGGAAACTTATATTAGGAATTAAATTTTTGGTGATGCATCTAATTTTTATGGAGATTTATTTAGGCCTTTGTTAATGCCTATGGGCCTATAGATCTTTGGAGAAGACAGTTTTGATATACGGTGTATGAGTTAAGAGATTTGGTTGAGCATTGGAATTTTCTAATCTCGTGCTTCTCATTTATTCGACACCCCCTCCTCTTTTTTATTTGCTCCCCATTCTTCTAAATTCCTTTTCTATCTTCTTCTCCTGTCTCCGCTTGTTCTGTTCTTCCTCTCCTATTGGTTCTGCATCACTAGAATTTTGCTATACTTCATAAGAGAGAAGTTGTTATTTGTCTTCTGAAAATGCCTGGTGAAATAGCTTAAATTATGAGATGCATGATTCATGGTTTTAGAAAATACTGGAAGATATTGGTAATTGAGCTAATTTCTCTCCCCCGAGGATAAAATTCCTCATAAGCGTGATAATGCATCTGAATGAGTTTGAATTTGGAATGTGAAACAAGGAAAGACCATCCTACAATGCAGCAGTATAAATCATGGGCTTGGAAGCACCAGTGTTGGTTGGAACTTGAGACTGGCCACTTGCAAATATGTTGCAGATTAGGGCCAGACTTGTCCACATCACTTTTCCTAAGGTGTAGTTTTGGCAGGACAAAAATTGAGTATAGTGCTCTTATATACATCACTTGAGTAGTCTAGTTTCCCCCACTGGAACCTTATGATGGCTTCAGTTTTTTGTCGTAATGGACATAACATGTGATTGTGCCTGCTAAAATGTCCTAGACTTGTTACCTTCTTTTAGTTTTTTTTGTTCTTCTGGGCTTTCTCGATGTAGGCTCACTTATACATGCCAATTTTTCTAGCGTTAATTACTGAGTAGATAGCAACTGATTTCCAGTTTGGTGCCACGAAAGTGATGTTCTGAGAACATGAAAATAACTTTCACATGGTACAATACTTAACTTTCAAATTTTGTCCTGCTTCCTGTATTAGGAAGATGAAATGAAAAAGGGGGAACTAGAAGCTGATAAAGATAGAATGATGCGAGAGTACAGAGCTCAACTTGATGCTGAAAGGGCACGAAAGCTTGCCCATGGAAGAAACCACTCCAGCAGTAAATCTAATCATAAAAAAGGTATGTGTAAAACCTTGATAAGTGAAAATATTATTCTGTTGTGTGAATAAATACTGGCATCTTTCTTTGCCCTTCTAAAAATGAGATGTGGACTTGCAGATAAAAAGGACAAGGATTTAAAGAAACGGAACAGCAGAAAGAGAAAGGTGCCTGAATTTCTAGTAGTTTTTCTAGTATTTAAAATTTGTTTTTCAGAACATGCATTTCACATGTTACTGAAAACTATGACACTGAACTTGACATTATTGATTTCTCTTTATTGATAATAAAACTCATATTACTCATTCTTTAGGCTAGGTTTCCACTCACCATTGAAATTAAAAAGACATCCATGTAATTTGCCGATAAAATACTAATGCCTTGGAATAAGTGGTCTGGCTTTTGCCTCTTATATTTTAGATACGATGCTCCCTTATTCCCAAAGAAGATAAGGTGTCTCCTCTTGTAGTAATTGCAGTTAAATCATCAAGCCCTTACTGCCGTCAACAAAGACAAAATATGGCATGACCTCATGTTTCAGTATAAAGTTTGGGGAGTATGGCTGGTTAGTCTACTTCACGTTACCAATTCAAAAAACCCCTTTTGGGCCATATTTTGGATCTGACTAGAGTGACTGAGTGGAGCTTGATGATGTGAAATTGAGTCAATGGTATGTAATGAATCAAGAATTATCATTCCTCGCATGGAATAGTATGGCCTGCACTTTGCAGTGGAGTTGTAAAGATGGGCATCAAAATTGATATTTCCTACTCGTTATTTGGCTTAGGCATTAGCAATCGGTCTTTCAGATTGTTTATTTCAGGCAGAACCTCACCGTTTAGTTTCACTCCCGGCTGTGAATGCTGTTATTTATGCATATAAACTTCCAACTTACTTAACATTGTCTTTGCAGCCTTCAAGGCGAAGATCCTCAGATCATAGCTCATCAGGTTCATCCTCAGATTCTTCAAGTAGTGATGATGATGGTTATGAGAGAGAATCAAGAAGGTCAAAGTCGAGATCTAAGAGAACAAAGAAGGAAAAGAAGCACAGATCAAAATCAAAGCGATCTGGTAGTGACGATGAGGCTGATGGCCCTGTGCCACTTTCCAGATTCTTTGGGAGCATGAAGAGCTAATGCCATGGTTGAAATTGGCATTCCATGCTTCATAAAAATCTCTTCCTAGAACAGGAAATCAATTTCAGCCTTTTCTCGAATTTTTTTTTTGTTGAGTGATTCGCATGAAGCAAACGCTAGTCCCAATTTTATTATTATTATTTTAAGAATTACTAAGCTTGTGATGATACTAGTTTGTTTCAACATTCTTTCTCCTAGAAATTCATTTCAGGATTTCACTTCAGTTCCTTTCGGAGTATTAGACTATGTATTGTTTGGCGGAAAAGAGAGGAAAAAATTGTTCCGTTTTGTGGTTAGTGCATGTCGTACAAGATGATCTATGGAGTATTTGGGTAGAAATTATAAATTATATTTTGAAAATAAAATTTTGAAAATGTCTTTAAAAAAAATTATCATATCTAATTTAAATTTTTTCTGTTTTAAATTTCAAAATAACGTTTTGAATTAATTATTAAATACTTAAAAAATCAGTTTATTATTTTTAAATTTTAAAATAATGTTTTATTTTTATTTTAAGTAAATTTAAATATCTATTTGTCTTTTTTGTTATTTTTTTTGGATAAATTTGGACATGTAAAAATAACAATAATTTCATAATCTTTTCTTTCCTTTGAAGTGTAGAAATTGACATTAACAGTGGATAATTATATTTCTTATGCTGAATTATTATTATTTTTTTTCATTTTTTTCAATAAAAGGAGTATTTAAATATTGGGATAATTATTATAAATTTTTTATATTTTGTTATATTATATTAAAAAGTTTCTATGTTTTCAAAATTATATTATAAAATTTCTACATTTTGGTTCTGTTAAACTGTGAGTTTTTTTTGTTAAAAATCCGTTAAATTATAATAAAAAGTTTATAATACCCATCTTTTTCATTTTTATTTTCATTTGTTTGCCACATGAACAAAAACAGAGAGAAAGAGAGAGATAACACCCAGAAAAAACAAAAAGTGATTGCATTAAAAAAACTTGTCATTGGGCATAAAGCCTTCAACAAACATTGAATAAACTACTTAGGTTCACAAGTTTAATAGGCAGAAAGCAAAATCTAATTGAAATGATGATACAGTGAGAAACAAACTAAAACAAAAAAATCAAAGCCATCAAACCTAAGCTTAGCGTACCTCCATCTCCAAGAACCATCAAACCAATGTAATTGTTGGGCTTCACCTATATAATGTAAGCCTGCATCGATAAATCCTTGCTCGAAAATAAAAAAAATTCACGTAGAGAACACAAATCAAATACAGTAAAAATGAAAGAAAATTTTGTGATTATATCTTGTTGATCATCGTAGTATATGGAATTTTTGTTTCATTAGCTCTTTATCTTTTATTTGTGAAACTTTAATTAAAAAATTAAACAAAAAAAATTAAAAAATGACTCAAAAATACTGAAATTTTCAGTCGTGTTTAGAGAGAACAAAGCAACTCTTCAATCATATGCTTATTGAAATTTCAATCCTCTGCTATTTGGATTTTCCTCCATCAGAACTCTTCAATTCCTCAACTGTCGACGCTGAAGCAGCAACAATCACAAATCTATTTGACCTAAAGAAAGAAAACTTGAACTAGAAATGAGAGGGTTTGGATTTTTTTTTTTTCAATAATCTCTGCATCCCTAAAGAGCATGCGTCTTGCGTTGGATAGGAGTAAGGACACGATAGCTCTTTCACTTGATTCATCGGGAGAAATTGGAGCATAGGTTTAGAGACTCAAAACCATCAAATTTGGCTTTCTTTTTCAACTTTTGTTGTAAAACTTCCTTCGCGATTGAGGTATGGTAGGTATGAATATGATGAAATTAAAGACGAGCTCAGACTTTGATGGTTGTAGATCAAAGAAGGAAAGTTAAGGTTTTGATTTTGGGTATGAGAGTGGCAAAGGAGAGAGGGGGTTTAGCTAGAGAGATTTCTGCTTGATCTAAAGATGGTGAAATGAATAAGAAAAAGATAGATATGGTTATGGATTTTTGGGTGTGTAAATATAGGGGATATTTTGGGTATTATAATAAATATTTTAATGAAAAATTGAGTTTTTAGGATTTAATTAACGGAAAAAAAGCTAAAATTAAACGGAAATACTTCGCAGTTTAACGAAACCAAAATATAAGGATTTTATAATATAATTTTGAAAATATAAAATTTTTTTAATATAATATGACAAAACACATATACTTTATAGTAATTATCCCTTAAATATTATTATTTTATTAAGTAGTTTAATTGATGCTCTCATGTGACTTGCTGTGAAATTTGAAGTATTTATAGACCTCATTTTGCTCTTAAAACATATAATTCAGTAGTATATTTGTTCAACTACTCCCAGGTTATGAGATTATGTAAGATATTATAAAACTATATATAATATAACCACGCGATTTATTAATTTAATATTTCAAAAAATAATAAATTACATAATATCAAATGAAATTTTCCCTCTGACAGACACGGATGGGTGGCTGTAGTGACCCGATGAACTTAGGCTACTCCCAAAAAAAAAAAAAATAATATAGAAAAATTTTCACATAATTTTTTACATAGAAAAATTATCTCAACCCATCTAAATCTGAATTTTTACACAATTTTTCTCGACTCACCTAAAATTATTTTTTTTTTACTTTTTCCCTACCGCCAGACTGTTTAAGCTATAGAAAACGGTATTTTAGCTTTAGTTTGTGACAAAATGAAAATAAACTCTAATCTGCAAATTGAAATGCCTTGTTCTCATAGCCGAAATTAAAGTTGTGCATGAAGAGAGAGAGAGGTTCATTGAAAGAGCATAATAATAAGCGAGACAGCCGATACAAACAACATTAGATTTGTTCTTGTCCATGAGCTCAGCCCATAATAAATATTTTTCAATTCAAGATTCAAGAACCACCCAGTTTTGGTGGAACATATATACATGAAGAAATAAATCACTGAAAACATTGAAATAACAGAAATCACACCCTCATCAAATCCACAATGAATAGATATTTTTTTTGTCATTAATGCTTGTTATCATTGATGCTGATACTCGGGGTTAAATGCAAGAGCCTCCCTATAAATCAGCTCCTTCATCTGTTCTTCGGTCAATGCATGCTGCTCAAAGTCAAAGCTAAACGGAGTCATGCAGACTGGCTCGTCGCTGATGTCGTGAAGAGATGTTAGGTAGGGATGAGCGAGTGCATCCTCAACTGTAACAAAGTAAAAATGAAGGAATATCAAGAAACCTGAATTGACAAACTTATGCAATGTGGAAAAAAATCATCATACAGTAACTAAATAGCAGCATAACTTGTTTGTATCATCATCATTAGGCATGTACTACTCCTGAACTACTCAGTCTAGCAAGATTTTCAAAAGAACAAAACAAAAAAAAAGACTACCAAGATTTTCAAACTCGACTTGGACTTTGAATTGCAATGGATATTCAGAAGAATTAATGTGAGAATGTATTTCAAAGTTAGTTTACATGGCTATATATATGCAGGCCAATATTGTTTTGAATATAGAGAAGATTTTTGAGTTAATAAATGCACAAGAGAATCGAAAGACTATAAAAAAATCTAGCAATGCTATCAATCCTTTTCCTTTCTCTTCTTTACTGGTTTTTCACCAATTCTTTTCCTCTATCCCATCTCTGTTACAATATCAAGTTGTTTAATGTTTGTCCTACATAATAATAGCCTAAAGTTTACGAGGCCATTAACGCTTTAGTCAACCAAGCAATCAACATATAATCAAACACAAGCACCAAATGACCCCATTTTGAGATGATGTGAAAAACTTAGTGCCAAAACAAAAGAATATGAAAGCATAATGCGCACAAGTGACTCTACAAATATTTGCCATCAACAGAACATTACGGGGCAGACAATCACCTGTAATCCTCTGTCTGGGATCAAATGTCAACATCTTTTCAACAAGATCAATAGCTAAAGGGTGGACAGTTGGAAACTTCTCAGTGAAAGATTGGCGATGATAAAGAGGAAGTTGCCGAATGTATCTCTTAGCATTTTCATTCAAAAATCCCAACTCAGCCTCTGATGGGGTGCCAATTAGCTGCAAGTTTTACAGTGATTGATCATATATACAAAAATATATCTTCAACTTGCAAAACCTTCTTGCATGACGTAAGACATAGATATGACAAATTTCACATTCCTAAACATTAGCACCATTGGAACAAGTTTGACAACATGATGTTATATAGCCCATTCAAGAAAAGCCCTCAGAATATTCACATGCTTTTGAGCGCAATAACAACAATAACCATTTTTATTGTATAAACCTTTTCAAATTAACAAAAAAGAAGACGTTCCCTTTTGTTCAGGAGAAAGCATGGAATTAAGAATTATAAACTAAATTTTGCCATGATCATAGATACAAAATTTAATAATTATAATACCTCCATAAGTAAACGAAGCTGATGTACATGATCTCTGCCAGGAAATAGGGGCTTCCGATCCATCAACTCCATGAAAATACAACCCACTGACCATACATCAATAGCTGCAGTGTAATCTGAAGAGTTCAACAGCAGTTCTGGTGCGCGGTACCATCTTGTAACAACATATTCTGTCATGAAATCAGTTTCTGAAGTAACACGAGCCAGACCAAAATCACATATCTTCAGGTCACAATTTGCATTCAGGAGGAGATTGCTTGGTTTTAAATCTCTGTGCAGAACATTTGCAGAATGTACGTATTTCAATCCTCGGAGAATTTGATACAGAAAATACTGGACAAAACATAGAACAATTAGCTTGATCCTGAATTTCTTCAATACCCTAAAATTAAAGAGATACTAAAATTCAAACTGAAAGAAACTGAAAACAAAATAAGCAGCAGAATTGTTTGCATAGAACTTTCCAAACCAAATTTTACCAACAAACTAATCCAGCAAGAAATCTCCCAACCAGTCTAATTCACTGAAATATACAGCAAAGATAATACATGGAATCGGTATCCAGATTCCCAGCATACTCTAATAGTGCGCAACACTTATTAAGGACTTGACTGTGAATGATGATCAAATCAAATTTGCTTAATAACAGATATCAATGGCAAATGATCAGACAATTAACAAATTATGATATAGTAATGCTTAGACCATGCTCTGGCAACCATAATCAGATCGAAATTACAACTAATAACAATGTGAAACCGATACAGATCTTCATATACAGAGGCTACTCTACCATGGATGTAGAAGGACTAAAACAAATCATAGTATTTCTTAAATTCATTTTTTATAAGTTCTCATAAAGTGAGAAAAAAAATTCCAGGTCCTAACTAGGAATAAATTGGAGTAAAAAGTATTTGGTTAAGACCTGAGATTGGGCTGCCCATGACTGCTTGAACAGTATATATGAACAGTAACCCATGGCTAATTTGGTGATCTCTAATGTCAAAACTTGAGGTGTCACTAAGGCATCCCCAGAGTCTCATCTTAAAAGATTCTAAGCCGTCTTGTTACTAAAATGATTGCAGACTAGCAAATATAATTCATGTTAAAACCCTAACTCTAAGCTCCACACACTGTAAAACAAGTAAGTCTCAGGCTCATCTCTTCCTATGCTCCTAGGTTTCTTGGCCCACTTGGAACTTTTGTATATTTGGCAAAAAGAATTAGGCCTGGCCAGTGAGTTTGAACAAGTTTCAGAAAAAGGAGTCTATGGGATTTGGAATGGAAAAAAGGCACAAATATGAAATCATTAAGCTAGCTTGACAATGATGCTAAAAAATTTTCAGAAAACAAAAGCTCCATTTGTAAATTGCAGCTACTTGGGACAAAATCCTTTTCGTTACCTCTTGGGTTTTGCTTCAGGAGTTTTTAAAAGCATCACTTGCTAACATCTGGTGCAAACAGAGAGCTTCACTCCATTAATTTCTACTGGACTTTTTCGGATATCATATGTGCCCTAAAGAGAAGAATACCTTATCCTCATCTTTTATCTATGTTGACAAGGATGTTTTATTTTTTTCATGTGAAAGATGGGTTATTATTTCTATTATAGTTTTTGAATTTGATTGAGATTAGTTTTCAATAAAGAGTTCAGGTGATTAGTTTTCAATACAGGGGAAAACAGAAATCAAAAGCAAGTGAATGAAGGATGCAATCTATGGAGATACTGTCTGTACACAAATGTATGAGTGTTATTGTCATTAAAACTGTTTCATTTTCTAGACATCTACAACTAACATTTGTGAAAAGCCTACTGTAATCCAGATGAAAGAGAAGCTTCACGACTTGTATATCTATGAACAATTGAAAGAGAATTGTATTCCTCTTATTTTTTATTACCAAACAACAATGCTGACTTTTTATACACATTAACCTAGTAAAAATAGGAAACCTAATAATATACAAAATTATCTCCTAAATAGGAAAGCTAATAATATACAAAATTATCTCCTAAATAGAAAAGCTAATTATCTCCTAAATTATCTCTTAAATAGGAAAGCTAATAATATACAAAATTATCTCCTAAATAGGATTTTCTCTACACTCCCCCTCAAGCTGGTGAGTAGTTATTCTC
>CANXYC010778807.1:0-12506 GCA_948193065.1 Aleurites moluccanus | reverse complement strand
CTATATATATATCTAGATATATATATATATATATATATATATATATATATATATACATATATATATATATATATATATATATACTTTTAAAAAAAATTTATTTACTTTAAATTATTCCCATATAATTTGATTTTTAGAATTATAGTAATAATTATATTATATTGTCAATATTTTTTATTAATGATATAAATTTGATAATTGGCTATAAAGAACTTTCAATGCCTTTTATTACAAAAAAAAAAAATTAAATTCAGATGAACAAATTCTTTATTCTTTAATTTCTTCTCATTAATAATTAATTTTCTCTTCAACCGTTTAGCTATGAAAATATAATTAAATTTTTTATACTGCAAAAATCTATGTGTATTATGCTTTATTTTATGAGCAAATGAATTGACTTCAATCATTGCAAAAATTTATTTTTTTCTTTGATTTTGTTGAATATCTACAAAATGATCAATTTGAACAATTTAAATTTAGTTTCATAACCAAATATTATATACATTGAATAAATTCAAAATAATTAAAATAAAAATTGAATATAAATATATAATAAACAATAAAAAATAAAGGAAACTATAAAATAATAAGTCAATATTTTTATTAATTAGTCACCCATCTGATGTTTTCATGCTCTCACTATGCAACTCGTTCTTAGTACATGGCTATTAATAATTAAATGTATATATATTTTTTTGTTATTAATTTTATTTTTTTTTTTATGATTTTGTTACTTATTTTAAATTTTATGCTCTATTAATTTATATTTTTATAATTTTTTATTATTTTAAGTCATATTATATATTTTTTTATAATTTAAATAATATATTACAAAAGTTTAAGAAATATTAAAAATTGAAATTTTAAATATATTCAATAATTAAATAAATAGTAATTGAAAAATATTACTTTTCATTAACAATTAACTAATTAATATTAACTAAATTATGATTCTTAATATTGATACATAATATTTGAATATTTTATTAAAATTCAATACTAATTTAGATCTACTTTGTAACTAACTATATTAAAATAATTAAATACTAACAAGTGCTGTTGTGGCTTTGAAGGATGTCAAGGCAGAGTTATCTGCTGTATTGGCTTTGCAAGAGACATATTGAAAACAACGATCAAAAGCATTGTGGCTAAAGGAAGGGGATGGCAATACAAAGTTTTTCCATGCTTCATCAACAATAAGGCAAAAAAAGAAATTTATTCAGAAATTGCAAGATGCTAATGGGGATTGGAGTGAGGATGAGGCTGATATGCAACAAATTGTGCTTGACTATTTTAATGAGTTATTTGATGCTGGGTATGGTAGTTCGGAGAAGGTCTTGGATGCGGTCTTATGTAAAATTTCATCTAGTGATAATGAGTTTCTTTTGGCTCCTTATTCAAGTGATGAATTTCGACTGGCTATTAGCTAGATGCATCCGGACAAGGCACCAGGGCGTGATGGTATGAATCTAGCCTTCATTAAGAAGTTTTGGCATATAGTTGGACCATGTGTGGTGCATGATTGTAAGAGGTGGCTGGAAGATAAATCTTTTCCTCCAATATTGAATGAAACAACAATAGTTCTAATTCCCAAATGTTCTAATCCATTGAGCTCGAAAGATTTACGTCCTATATCTCTTTGTAATATTTTGTATATGCTAATGTCTAAGGTGGTGGCTAATAGGCTTAAACAACTATTGCCAGGTATTATTTCTCATTCTCAATATGCTTTTGTGTTTGGACTGTCTATTACTGATAACATACTAGTTGGTTTTGAACTTCTGCATTTTATGAAAAATAACAGATAAGGAGGGAAGGGTAAGGTTACTCTTAAAATTGACATTAGTAAGGTGTGTGATCGGGTAGATTGGAGTTTCCTTAAGGCTATTCTATTGAAGCTTGGATTTCATTTTTGTTATTAGTGACTTATGTTTCTTTTTGAGTCAGTTTTAATGGTAGCTTGTTGGGTCCAATAATTCCTTCTAGGGGTTTGTGGCAAGGGGATCCAATTTCACCTTATTTATTTATATTGTGTGTTGAGAGCCTTTTTGTATTACTTACCCATGCGGAGAGGCAAGGTTGAATTCATGGTTGTAAATTTTATAGAGGTGCACCAACTGTTTCACATTTATTATTTGCAGATGATAGTTTTTTTTCTTCAAGGCTACTAAAGGAGAAGCTCAGGCAATGAAAGATTTATTATTTTAGTATGAGCAAGCGTCGAGACAAGTTGTAAATTATAAAAAATCAGGCTTATTTTTTAACCCAAATGTGAGTGTTGAGGTGGTTACTGTAGTTAAAGATGTTTTGGGGGTGTCTTCTGAGTTAAATCAAGGCAAGTATCTCGGGTTACCTTCACTTTTAGGTAGGAATAAGAGGGATGTGTTTTCATTCCTTAAGGACCGTACTTAGAAAAGGTTTAATGGATGGTCTCATAAAATATTTTTTAAGGCAGACAATGACGTTTTATTAAAGTCTATAGCTCAAGCGTTGTTGGTTTACTGTATGACCATCTTTTTTATTCCCTTGTCTTTATGTGATGAGTTACAGAAGATGACAAATTGTCACACCCCAACTCCAGTGGTGCGACGGTCTTAGGGTAAGGGTAGACTTAAAGCCACCATAAATTCGTAGAACTCACAAATCATGAATCTCATCATCATCAAATAAGTTGCAACATTATATATATATCATACATCTATCATGTCCATACATATAATTAAAATCAATCATATCTTTCTATTATCATTTCATATTTTTCTCTTGTTCCTTAATGATCAAAAGAGACATCTCACATCACTGAGTAACAAGAGTACCCAAAAAGGTAACAATCATACATCAAAATATTCTAGTATCCTCGAAAGACTAACTACGGAGCTCTAGAGTGTACTCCAATACATATTATATCATAATACCATTAATTTAAATATACAAAATATCTCAAGATCATTACAATGAAGCTTTTTGGAATAAACAAGTCAAGAAGCCCGATCTTCTCTATTAGCTCCCTCACGAGCTATGCTATCACTTGAAATCCACAGAAGAGGAGTGAGCCTTCAACTCAGTAAGATATGAACATTATACAATAAGAATCCGAATATCAAATCATGGTCATGAACAAATATTTATACATATAAGTATGAAAGAAGTCATAAGCTTTACTTGAAAGAAATATGGTTCTCATAACAATTTGGCTATATCAAATCATGTCATAAATCAAATCATGGTTCATATTTAGAACAAAGAATGCCCACAAAGAATGACATTATCAAATCTCATCTGGTAGAACTGATCTCATATCATATCATACGTATCGGTAGCCTTGCTACCTTAACGTGCACACATGCTTGGTCAGGCATGCGTCTAGAGCTCATGGCCCCCTCTAGGTGGAACACTGATAAAAACCCTATCAGCTGGGCTCCCAAAGTGTACAATGGACCAATGAATTTACTCTCATTGGGAAGAGCGTTCTATCCATGGGTCATGGGTTTCAATCTCATAAGAAGTATATTGGTCACAAGACCATCATCATGTAACATCATTCAAATTGGGTTTACAAGCAAGAAACATATGAACTTGATCCAAGAATATTGATCAAGCCATTCACATTATACAAGTATATAAATATATATATATAATAGGATAATTAAATATAAGAATACTTTGGTCGTTTTAATTTCAAAGAGCAATAATCAAATAGGATGTTCATACTTACCTCTAACACAAATTTTTCTTAATTTCCTCTTAGCAATCTGTCCACTTAATTCCTCAATCAATTTGAATTTCTCCTCCTAAGAAATTTTCCAAATATATAAAATTAGGGTTTCTCCAAACTAATAATATTCAACATGATTTCCTAATAATTAATTATCTTAAAGAAAATCTGCATTTAATTTTCGGAGTTACTATTCATAGCAATTTCACCAAACTGATTTTTCCCACATTAATTACCATTAATAGCTTCAGATCACTAGTAATAAATTTTGTATACCTAGTATTAATTATCCTAATCCATAGACTTAAATAAATCCAAAGAAAATAGCTTGGGAAGAAAATTTACCTTATTTTCTTCAAACTGAAATTCTAATATTACTGCTCAAATCTGATGATTTCTGCCTTAATACTGAATAATCTAGAAGTCTAATACATTAATTTAAGTATTAATGCCTCAGAAAATAAAATGGAAATAATTCTAAGGAAAGACTGAATTAACGAAAGAAGAAGAAAGGAAAAAATCGTGAAATGCTACTGGGGGGTTGCTGGGTTTAAATAAACACTGCCCCAGAAACACTCCAACCATCTTGCCAATCTGCCTCGGCAAAGCTCCCTCGCCTAAGCCAGCTCGCCATTCCCACTTCGCATTCCCAGCTCACACTTCCAGCTCGCCAAACTTGATCCGGCAATGCTACCTCACACATGCTGCCTCGCCAGACTCTCCTCGCAACTCTTCCTCGCATGTGCCACCTCGGCAATGCTTCTTCGCTTCTTCGCCTCTTCGCTTCTTCGTTTTTTCGCCTCTTCACTTCTTCGCCTCTTCGCTTCTTCACGAACTTCCACTTCGCACATTCTCTCTTCGCATAATGCCACCTCGCCTTATCCTTTTCGCCAAATCCTCTTCGCCTTAGCTCTTCACCAAAGCTCTTCGCCAAATTCCTCTTCGCCAACTTCCTCTTCGCGAATTTCCACTTTGGCAAACTCACCTCGCCACTTCGCCAAATGTCTCCTCTCATTTTACTGGCTCGCCATAACAAAATTCCTCTAAGTTAAAATTTTGCCTGAACATCCCACACTTAACCAGCTCGAAAATGAGTTTCAAATATCCAAACTTACTAATTCTTTCTGCCTCTTAAAATCAACATGCAAGGACACAACATATCAAAATTTCAAATCAAAAGGACCAACACGCAGACCATGGTGACTCTCCAAATGTCATCTAGACTTGCTGCCTTAGAATCTCTCCGAACAGGTCTCATTAAACCCACTCTACACTGAGATATACTTATCCAAAAATTCTGAAATTTTACATCCATCATCACAACACACAAAGGAACATTTTTCATGTTTACACCTTTAGCTAATTCTGTCTCAGTCATTCCCAGTAATTTCAAACATACAATGCATCCCTGTAGAGACTCTCAACCAGAACAACCTTGCTCAAATAGACACAACTCATCACTTGCACAGAATTTTGCCAAACCATTTTATAGAATTATAAAAAGACATAAAATTACAACTTTTATGTTTTACACTTTACTAAATTATGTCTTTAAGAATATGAAATTATCATCACAAAATTCTGTAACTGAAGCAAATCAAAATTTCTGAAATTCTCAAACATTCTCATTTAAAATTTTAATAAATTCTCCAAACATACAAAATCAATAAAACACTACAAAAATGGCAGATATTACACAAATTTTTTTTATGGGGTTTGCATAATAATGGTACAAAAGGAATTCATTAGTTTAGTTGGAAGCGTTTATGTGTTAAGAAAGAATAGGATGGATTGGAGTTTAGAGACCTTCATTGTTTTGATATTGCAATGTTGGCGAAGTAAGGATGGAATTTGATTCGAAATCTGGATGCTCTAGTTATAAGGATTCTCAAAGCTAGATATTAATCTACTGAAGAGTTTTTTAACAGCCTCTATAGGCCATAATCCAAGTTTTACTTGGAGGAGCATTCTAGCTGCGCAAACATTGTTAAAGCAAGGATATGGATGGAAGGTTGGGAATGGTTTGAATATAAAGGTTTGGACAGATATATGGTTACGCTCAAATGATAGCTTTTATATTCAGTCAACGCCAAGGATAGGGCTTGAGGATTTTCAAGTTGTTGATTTGATGGTGCCTATACAAAAAGAATGGGAGGTGGAGTTACTCCAGGAGTTGTTTTGTAGGAGAGATGTAGAGGCTATATGTATTATTCCTTTACCTAGGAGGAATACTAAGGATTTGATGTTATGGCATAGTACCTCAAATGGTGAATTTTCTGTTAAAATGGGATATCAAGTAGCTTTGGGCTTATAGGGTTTTGAGGAGAGTCTTTGTGTTGATGGCCTTTGGAGTAAGGTCTGGAAGTTTTTTCTTCCTCTAAAAATTAACACTTTGTGTGGCGATTTCTGAGGGATGTTTTGCCAACTAGGAATCGCTTGGTGCTAAAGGGGTTGCCTATTCCTAGTGACTGTGTATTATGTAGTGGGGCGGAGGAATCCTCTTATCATTTGTTTTTCCAATGTCCTAGAGTTGTATGCTTTTGGAATTATATTGATGTTCATAATTTAAATGTGGTTGATGATCAAATATCAACATGATTTTTTTTTCATTTTTGACTTTTGCAGGAGCTGCAATGGTTGAAAGGGTGTGTGTTGTGCTTTGGAGCATTTGGAATTATAGAAATCATATTTTATGGAGGAATGAAGGTGTTGAGGCTATTTCTTTTATTCAACATGGTCTTTACTTTTTACAAGATTAGAAAGTTATTAGGAGAAAACAAACAGATGTTCAGTCTACAGGGTCTACTAAACCTTCTTTGCATGTTTCTGTGTTGGGTTAGACAGTAAGTCCAACTGTTGTTTCAATCCCATCTCAACATTTGGAACAAGCGAGGGTTGCTGATGTTGGAGTGTCTAATGTGGTTAATATTGGAGTGGCTGCTGCTGCTACTCAGAGTGGGATTGTGGCTTAGATTACAAGGCCAATTGTTGCTTCTTCCTTATCTGATTTTGTGTTGGCTCCACCAATAACTCCTAATGTTGGTTCTTTTCTAGCACAACATTCAAGCGTGGCTTCAACTTCTCAACATGAGGTGTTGATTACCAATATGGTGTCTAGTTCTTATTTTACTGGTGTATCTGCTTCTCAACCCTGGGTTATTTCTAATGTGGGTTTCTTAGGGGTGCAGGTTTCAAATGGAGTTGTTGTTCATAATTTGGATGAACCTATGCTCACATCTTTAGCCAGATTAGAGGCTTCAGTTGATGGTCTGTAGTATTTGGAGAAAAAATGATATAATTCAGAGTATACAGGCTGTGGAGGTACATAATCAGATTGTGGAGAGGAATTTTGATGTTGTTTTTGGTTTTAATCTGCAGAGTGGTGAAATAGATAGGCTTCAAGTTTTGACACAAGTTGCAGGTGCTAGAGTTAGGGAAAATGATGTATACTTGGATGCTAATGTGTCAAAGGCAATAACTTCAGCTATTTTTGAAGCTAATGTGATACAGTGTATACAAGGTGGCCATACTAGTGTACAAAGGTCAAGGGCTACTACTGAATTTCAGTCACTGTTCCTGTGCTTGGTTCACATGAATTAGGGCTAGCTAGATTACACTAGGTTGTGGAGGTACATAATCAGGCTGTGGAGGTAAATTATGATGTTGCTTTTGTGTTTAATTTGCATAGTGGTGATGCAAATAGGTTCCAAGGTGATGCGGCTAGCAGATAAAGGAGCGGACTTTACAGTTTTTGAAGAAGCAAGATAGGGCCTTTCGCTCAAGTCGCCTTTGAAAGGCCATAACTTTCAACACAGGATGACCCACGGGGTCCATGAGTACTTGTTTCGAAGCTCGTTCAGAGATCTAGAATTATACTAGGGAAACCTGACACAGCCCAATTTTGACCCCAAATTCAATCGTTTTAAGCACCAACGAAGCCTCTGAAGTTTTATGCGCATTTTTTTTCTTATTGTGAACTGTTTTATTTTGTCATATTTTGGGCCGAAGCCTTTTAGCCCATTAGGGTTTTATTCTTCTTTTAGCATATAAATATGCGTGTTTTTTTTGTAAGAGGCAGTTTTGAACGAATAATTGCAACCTAATTTCTTCCAATTTCATTTTTCTTAGAAAACAACGAAGTTGATGCCTATTTTCTGATATTTCTAAAATCAATAGGTTATAGAAGATTATTGTTCGGTATTCGTGTGCGAATCAACAGATTATAATAGAATTTTCGTTTTACCATTATTATTCCGCTGTGTCACAAGGTCTGACACAGGTGGCAGGTGGGTATACTAGTGTACATGAGTCAAAGGTTGTTGTTTATTCTACTGCCACCACTCCTGTTCTATTAGGGCTAGCTAGACTACACCAGGCTGTGGAAGTTACAGGTGGGCATACTTATGTACATGAGTTAAGGGTGGTTGTTTATTTTATTGTCACTACTCCTATGTTTGGTTCGTGTGAATTAAGGTTGGCTAGTCTACACCATGTTGTGGAGGTATATCAAGAAACTCGATTTGCTGAGATTCAGGAGGCTCAAGCAATGAGGCAGAATCAGCTTTGTGTTGATGCTATTTTGGTGAGTATTGGTAGGCATATTGGTGAGCAGTCCTCTGGTGTACATGATAACAACAATGGGCGTGTGTTTTGATTTTGTAATATCCTAGAAAAATATATGGACTTAAGTGACCCTAGTAATGGAAATTAAGTAAAGTGAAGAGTAAATTAGATTAAATTGGTTTTAGAAAATATAAAAGGTACAGTTAAGGAAAAAAAATTTCGAAGGACTCCTAATAATGATAATAGGTAGCATCAATCGGTAATCAATTTTTATAATATTTTTAAGAGTTTCTTTACAAAAACCGATTAAGGATACTTTAAATTAGGATCTTAGATTATCTAAAAATAATAATTTGGATATCAATATAAAGTTAAACAGGTGAATGGACAGTAGAGAAGAACAAGATATTTAGAAAATCTTAAATTAGAGCACTTGTCAATTTCTAATTTTTAATTTATTATTGACAGTTCTTTTGTTCAAATTTTTTTCACATACTTAAAATTAGATGAATTATGGATCAATTAAAAATAAATTAAAATGAGAATGGTGTATTAAATGTGATTGGAATTGAAGATGAAAATTTATTAAGATTAGGAACAAAATTAATTGAAAAAAAAAAGTTTATGGGACCCACCACTAAAAGATTTTTTTATACATTAAAAATGCTAGAAAACTCTCCATTTCTCCATCAACTTAGCCAAACCACCTTAGGGAGAAGCCACCAAAATTTTCATCATCTTCCTTCTCCATTTTCATTTTTTTTCAAAACTAAATTTCATTCTAATAATTTTTTTTAGGGTTCCTTTTCAATCTAAACCAAATATTAAAGAGTCAGTAGGTGATTTTAAGAGAGAGAAAATAGGAGGGTTCTGCCAAGAATGGTTCATTAAAGTTTAAATTTCTTACTTGAGGTAACTTCCTAATCTTTGAATTAATTTAGTTTTCATGAATTATATGCATAGAATAGTTAGTAATTTAAAGAAATTAAGCTAAATATGTAATTATATGAATTTGAAAATAGAGTTTCAAAATTGTAAACCCTAGATTTATGGTTAAAATGATATTACTTCAAATTAAGTTTAATTTATGAGGTATTATGCTACAAGAGTTTTAGGAATTTGAAAATCTGTGTTAGAATAGAAAGTTGTAACTCATATTACATAGTCTTAAGGAAATAATTTGGAATAGTATAAAACATGAAAGTTGTAACTGTAGGTCTTAATTATATGCCCTTAAAATAGTTTTACAAAATTTAAAGTTTATAAAGAGATATTAATCTCTAAGTAGTATTGGCTTGGATGGATAGCTTAACAGAAAATACTACTGTATTTTATTGATTTGAGGACTTTAAATTCTGAAATAGAAAAAGTACAAAACATAAAAAATATTTATTTATATGTGATCTAAATACTTGTAAAATATTTTTACAATTAGATGTGTACAGATTAAGTTACAACTATAATAGTGAAGTCTATCCAGATGTAAGTTGCAAGACAGCAATGCTAACTTCAAATATCCACCATAAATTGTGTAGTACTTCATTAATCTAAATTTTGAATATATTAGAACCCGAGATGTCTAATTTACATAAGAAAAAAATCAAAGTAATTAGACATTTTTAGCTTAAGATATAAATAAAAGAAGCAGGACTGTCAGTAATGAATACTAAAAGAAATCCTTAGATACAAACCTTAAAATTTAGAGGAAAGCTTAAATTGAATTTAATTATTGAAATTAGAATAAAATTGATTATTAATTTGATATTTAATTTATTGTAGTACTAAATGGAAATGGAAAAGATGATGAAAATGATAAGGATGGACATACGTACTTATTTAGAGCATTGAAGTTTAAGCGGGGGGGATTTTAAAGGATTTTGCTCAAATTAGCAATTGAGGTAAGTCGCAAATATATTATTATGTATGATTAGAGTCATCTCTTGAATTATTGAATCTATTTTCTTATTCTCATCATTTGGACCAAAACCCTTTTCTTTATTGATTAATACTTGTTATTTGATATTCACTACATTGATACCATATTATGTGATAATGAGCATTGTATCCTGACTTACTAAATATCTAATGTAATATTTACTATTTTTTAGTGTTTTATTGATTTTGTATGTTTAGAGAATTTATTAATTTCAGATGTGAATATTGAGAATTTTAGGAATTTCTGATTTTTGATGCTGCAGGATTTTGTGATGGTAATTTCATATTCTTAAAGACATAATTTGATAAAGTGTAAATCATGAAAGTTGTTAATTTATGTCTTAGTATAATTATGTAAAGTGGTTTGGAAAAATTCTGTGTGTGTGATGAGTTGTGTCTATTTGAGCAAGGCTGGTCTGGTTGAGTATTCCTGCAGAAAGTCAGTAAATATTTGAAATTACTGGGAATGACTGAGACAGAATTAGCTAAAGGTGTGAACATAAAAAATGTTCCTTTGTATGTTGAAATAATGACTGTAAAATTTTAAAATTTTTGGATCAGCATATCTCAGTGGAGAGTGATTTTCCTTAAGGTTGTTCGGTTGAATTTTGGGGCAAAAGTCTAGGTGACTTTTGGAGAGTCACCATGGTCTGTGTGTTGGTCCTTTTGATTTGAAATTTTTATATGTTGTGTCCCTACATGTTGATTTTAAGTGATAAAAAGAATTAGTAAGTTTGGATATTTGTAACTCATTTCCGAGCTAGCTAAGTGTTAGCTGTCCAAGCAGGGTTTTAACTTAGAGGAATTTTATTATGGCGAACCAGCAAAATGAGAGGAGGCATTTTGCGAAGTGGCGAAATGGCGAAGTGGCGAGGCGAGTTTGCCGAAGTGGTAATTCGCGAAAAGGAAGTTGGCGAAGAGCTTTGGCGAAGAGGATTTGGCGAAGAGGCATTATGCAAAGAGGGAATGTGTGAAGTGGCAGTTCGAGAATAAGCGAAGAGGCGAAGAAGCATTGCCGAGGTGGCATATGCGAGGAAGAGTTCGCGAGGAGAGTCTGGCGAGACAGCAAACGCGAGCTGGAAAGTGCGAGCTAGGAATGCGAAGTGGGAATGGCGAGCTGGTTTAGGCGAGGGAGCTTTGCCGAGGCTGATTGGCGAGCTGGCCAGCATGTTTCTGGGCAAAGTTTATTTAAACCCAGCAACCCCAGTAACGTTATCTCACGATTTTTCCCTTCTTTCTTTCTTTCGTAAATTCAGTCTTTTTCTCAGATTAGTTTCGTTTTATATTCTAAGGCATTAATACTCAAATTAATGCATTAGACTTCTAGATTATTCAGTATTAAGGCAGAAATCATCATAATTGAGCAGTAATCTCAGAAATTACAGTATTGAGAAAAATAAGATAAATTTTCTTCTCAAGCTAATTTCTTTAGATTTATTTAAGTTTATGGGTTAGGAAAATTAATATTGGGTATGTAGAATTTATTGCAAGTGATCTGAAGTCATTAATGATAATTAATGTGGGAGAAATCAGATTGTTGAGACTATCATGAACAGTAACTCTGAAAATTAAATGCAGATTTTCTTTAAAGGATAAATAAAAATTGTTATTGGAAATCAAGAATAGAGACTCTAAGATAATTAATTAATGGGAAATCATGTTGAATATTATTGATTTGGAGAAATCCTAATTTTGCATATTTGGGGAATTTCTTAGGAGGAGAAATTCGAATTGATTGAGGAATTAAAGTGAGCAGATTTCTAAAGAGGAATTTAAGAGAAATTTGTGTAAGAGGTAAGTATGAACATACTATTTGATTATTATTCCTTGAAATTAAAATGACCAAGTATTCTTATATTTCATTATCCTATTGTATATATATATTTATATACTTGTATAATGTGAATGGCTTGATCAATCTTCTTGGATCAAGTTCATATGTTTCTTACTTGTGAACCCGATTTGAATGATGTTATATGATGATGGTCTTGCGACAAATATACTTCCTATGAGATTAAAACCCATGACCCAAGAATAGAATGCTCTTCCCAATGAGAGTAAATTCATTGGTCCATTGTGCACTTTGGGAGCCCAGCTGATAAGGTTTTTATCAGTGTTCCACCTAGAAGGGGTCATGAGCTCTAGGCGCATGCCTGGCCAAGCATGTGTGCACGTTAAGGTAGCAAGGCTACCGATACATATGTTATGATATGAGATCAGTTCTATCAGATGAGATTTGATAATGCCATTCTTTGTGGGCATTCTATGTTCTAAATATGAACCATGATTTGAT
>CANXYC010778637.1:0-47671 GCA_948193065.1 Aleurites moluccanus | reverse complement strand
CCTAGGGCACGAGAAATGCCAATGGCGACCGGCACCCGTAGAACCCATTATCAATCACATCAATCCTATCAATACAATATTACATATAATTCATATTCATAATTTCCAAGCATTCTATTAACCATCATACATTCTGATAATAATTGTATCATAAATCCACAAAATATCCCATTAATTAAAATATCATCCATTTAATCAAACTGTCATCAGTTACATGTTTATTTTCTAGCTAACCAGTATATACCCATGGAGCAGTTAGATTATGAACACCAAAATAAATATTGTTCAAAATAAGAAAACTGTCAGTACATCTGAAATGAGTGGTAGAATTTCCAGAGAAGTAAAAGTCTGGATTCCGCTGCTCTAATCCTCTCCTGAAAAGGAGAAACAATAAAAGAGATGAGTATAGATAATACTCAGTGAATTCACATGCATCGCAATAAACAATAGGCACTATATAGCAAAGGTATCAATCAATAAGATAATAGGGTACCGAATAAGCGTTCAGGTACAATAAAGCCAGTAATTTAACATATAAGTTTGGTATCATATATGGGATGACAGATACATGGATGGACTGCATGAAAAGAAATCATACAATCTCCAAACAATCAAATGCGTTGGACTATATAGGTCCTAGATCATTCATATCAGGGCAAATAAGCATAAGGCTGATCAGACCCTATGACCGGGACCATAACCCTTCCCAGCTAGGATACAAATATACAATGTGCACAAGGTCGATAGTATTTCCCCACTCCCCTGTCGAATCGGAAGTTCTGTCACAACCATACCAAGGTCAATATCAAGGGATACCATTAACAACGATGGCATCCAAATTCAATCAATCAATCAATCGGTTCGGTATCAATCATATCAATATCCAATCTTAATAATGGTCATGCCATATACAATATCCAATATCATTCAATAATAGGTTTAGTATTCATAAGACAAAATAAGGTTCATAAGACAAGAAAAATATGGTTCGGTAATTAAAAGAGAAAATATCAATGAAGCTAAGTTATGTAACAATATAGGAATTAACTTGGTAAGAGAATATAAAAGCAAATTTAAGGAAAATCAAAGAAATTACAAAGTGTAGGTTTTGGCCCCTTTGGGGGTTTTTCCCATAAGGTGCCCAACAATCAATTTAAGCGATTAATCATGATAATTGATGCATGTAGAACTTACCTCAATTTTTCAATAGCCAATAACTTAGCCAAATTCACCAATTTCCTCCAAAATTTTCAATTTGGCTACTTTGAAAATTCAGTTTCTAAAATCTACAATTTCACATTAAATTGGTCATCAATTTACTGTTCTCTTATACTCAATTAACTGTTTCTATCATCAATTTATGAATTCCATCACTAATTTATCAAATCTAAATTCAAAGTTCCAAATAAACCCTACAGTTTAGGGATTTAAATTAATTAGTGTTAATCTATGTAAAATAACACTAAACCCAATTATTCTAACCTAAATAATATTTGTTAAATTAATAAAATCTTACAAATAATCACTTACCTCAGATGAGTGTCAATGGCAGAAATTATTCTTCTTTGCCTCAAAATATTCCCAGCTCTATCTACAGGCTTAAGACGAAATACTATAGTCACAGAATATTTCTATGTGTTTTCCATGAATTTTCTCCAGAAATTTTGATGGAGAAATTGCGAAATCTATGAAGAAGATGAAGAAATGGTGTTTCAGGTCCTTTGGAGAAAAGACGAACATGAAGAACAGAGAAACAGAGAAAGAAATAAAAGAAATAAGGCAACGTGTTTTAATGCATCAGTTACTGCCTCTTTATAATAAGTTACTCCCTCAATTAACGAAATTAATTAAATTTCGCTCCGCTAATCCAGCTCGCGATTGCCAGCTCGCGGTTCACCAGCTCGCCAATGTTTCTTTCCATTGCCGGCTCACTATTCCTCTTCGCATAAGCCAGCTCGGCTCGCATATGCCTCTTCGCCAAACCTAGTTCGCAATTATTCTTCGCCTTTTCTCTTCGCCGTTTCCAGTTCGCCCTTTCCTCTTCGCATTTCCCTCTTCGCATTTCCTCATCGCTCTCCCCTCTTCACATTTCCTCTTCGCCATTCCTTTTCACAATGCCGGCTCGCCATTGCCTCTTCGCAATTGCCGGCTCGCACTTCCCTCTTCGCAATGCCGGCTCGCCACTTCCTCCTCGCATCTCCCACTTCGCATTCTCACTTCGCCTTTTCCACTTTGCGTGGCCAACTCGGCAAGGCATACTCGCCAATGCCGGCTGAAAAACACTTACCCCAACTTACGCAATTCGCTACTGACCTGTAAATTCCTAACTTCCAACATTTAGAATATTTTTACAAATTTAGGAGCTCAATCTTTTAATTAATATTTTACACTGTAATTTTCATTCTCATTTACAATCATTATTCAAAATAATTAAATAAGTAAAAATCATACTTATTGCAGAAAAATTTAATTCAACTAATTAAATTTAAAAAAAACTATACACACATATATATTTCAAATGACATATGAAAAATGATAGGTGTTACATTTATATATTTATACTATTCGACTAGTCCAACAATTAAAATATATATGACTTATAAATTAAGTGAATGAGCATTATATTTTATTATTAAAAATAATAATAATAATTTTCTTTTATTAGTAATTTTTATTAAAAATTAAAAATACAAATAAATATATAATTTGTTTTCCTTTCAAAAACATTTAAAATATATATATATATATATAAATTAAGAGTATATATATTTTAATCAAATTGAATTACTAAAAAAATTATAAGATATCAAAATATATTTTTTAAAATGTCAAAATTATTAGACTAATAATAATAATTATTATTATTATTAAGATGTTTTTCAATCTATTAATTAAACTGTTTATAAATATATTTATAAATTTATAATCGAATTGTTTACGAATTTAATCAAATCAAATTTAATTTTATTTAAATATAAATCATTTATTTATTAAATTTTAAAATAAAATTTAAATTTAACTTATTTATAAAATAAAACAAACACAAACGAGCTATTATGAGTGGCTCACGATTCTACTACTACGAAACCTCCTTTATAACTTAGACGCTAACTTACATGCGGGATTAGATTATCGATTCAAAATTAACGTTAATATGAAACATTTGATAAATTTAATATTTAAAATATAAATATTAAAAATTAAAGCCGCTGTTCTCTTTTTCTTTGAAGGAGTACAGTGGAAACAAGAAGGAAAAAATGGTGGTTGTCGATTGTCACCGTTCTCTTTTTCTTTGAAGGAGTACAGTTGAAACAAGAAGGGAAAATTGGTGGTTGTTGATTGTTTGATGAAAATGATATGCATCATCGACTTTGCTGCTTCTTCTTCCTCTTCTCGATTCCTCAATTCTTTGCCTAAAAGGTACTATTTAAGATCCCCTTCCATTTTTCTTCGTTTATTTTAGGTCTCTGTAGATTTATTATAGTTTTTTTAGTATTATTGTCATTATCATTGGAGGTGTGGTAGAAAATTATTGAAAACAATAGCAATAGCTCAGATATTTGATGGATTTGATGGTTTGATTCAGTGTTTTCCACCTGTGTTTGGCGGATTTCGGGAGATTCTTGGGTTTCGGTTAGAGATAGGGTTTCTTTAGCGTTTTAGATAATTCTCTCTCTCTCTCTCTCTCTCTCTCTCTCTCTCTCTCTCTCTATCCCTTAGTAGAGATTGAACAGAGTTTCTTTTTCTTTTTAATTTTTTTAATTTTTATAGTGTCATTTTTATACTTCTGTAGCTATATTTTTGTTGTTTTTTCTTTCAATTAGTTATCTTTATAATTTAATTTTTTTTTCATCATTTTTTTTAAATTAGTTAATAAATTAAAGTTGGGTGATATTGAATCTGTTTTTTGATTCTGTTGATTTTTATTCTGGATGTATGTAGATTAAGTTGTCTGATTTATAAATCTAGGGTTTTGATGGAGGGGAGATATTCTGGGGATTGAAGGTGTTTAAAAGGTTGTCCTTTTCTTGAATTGGTTTCGATTTGGGTTATGGATTTATTCAACCACCTACCAGCAAGAAAATCCACCAAGCAAATGAGCTGAATTATGGGAGATTCTCTCCTCACAGCCTTGTCAATGGAGAGTCATCACCCATCTACCATCTTGTCCATGGATTCCAGTGCCTCCTCTCATGAAGAATTGGATTTAGAGATGAATCATCAAGTCATACTTTCCCGTCCGCCGGATATTAATTTACCCTTGTCAGCTGAGCATAGCCCGCCACCGCAGTCATGGAATTCAGACCCATGTGATGTATTAGATGTTGGTCTTGGTCAGCAGGTTTACGAAACTGAGAGTTTCCTTAACATCTCCAAGGTTGGGAGGAAATGCGCTAAGCGGGTTGATAGTATTTGGGGTGCTTGGTTTTTCTTTAGTTTCTACTTTAAACCTGCTTTGAATGAGAAATCAAAGGCTAAGATTGTCCGGGACAGCAACGGAGTTTCTGGGTTTGACAAATTTGATCTTAAGCTTAATGTCTTTATGGTTCAGCACGACATTGAGAACATGTATATGTGGGTTTTCAATGAGAGGCCTGAGAATGCATTGGGTAAGATGCAACTGAGAAGCTACATGAATGGTCATTCTCGTCAAGGGGAGCGTCCTTTTCCATTTAGTGCGGATAAAGGTTTTGTCCGATCGCACAGAATGCAGCGGAAGCATTATAAGGGGCTGTCAAATCCTCAATGTGTGCATGGAATTGGAGTTGTTTCCTCACCTAATCTCTTGGGTCTTGATGAGGATGAGAAGAAAAGGTGGATGGAACTCACAAGTAGGGATTTGAACTTCACAATTCCACCTGAAGCTAGTGATTTCAGTTCTTGGAGAAATCTTCCCAACATAGATTTTGAACTTGAGAGGCCACCTCCTACTATAAAGAGTGCCTCTAATTCCCACTCAAAGAAGTTGCTCAGTGGGTCAGGGCTCAACTTGTCAACTCAACCGTCCAGCCATAGCAATGGTGATGATTGTTATTTGGCTGTTAATCCTCCTTCCAATCGGATGCCAGACATGGAACTTCACCAAAATGAGCCACAATGGTTGTATGATTTTAGTGGGGTGATGAAGAATGTTTATGGACCTGCGACAGCTGCAAAAACAATCTATGAGGATGAAGAAGGATACTTGATCATTATCAGCTTGCCCTTTGTGGATCTGCAGAGAGTAAAGGTTGCTTGGAGGAATAACTTTACTCGTGGAATAATTAAGGTATCTGGTGTGAGCACATCTCGTATGCCATTCATCAAGAGACATGATAGGACTTTCAAGCTTACAGATCCAGCCTCTGAACATTGCCTACCAGGGGAATTTGTTAGAGAAATCCCACTTTCAACTAGAATCCCTGAAGATGCTAATATAGAAGCATATTATGATGGACAAGGATCTGTGCTTGAAATTCTGGTGCCAAAACAGCGCGAGGGACCAGAAGAACATGAGGTTCATATTTGTCTTTGTCCTCATCTTGGAGGCAATGATCTTATGTTAACCTAATATTGGCATTTCTGGAGAACTGTAAGGGTGGTTTGCAGTAGTTGATGCTTTATTATTTATCTTACCATGTACCATACTGTGTAATCTACTGTATTTTTCCATTTTTGGTCACTGTTTGCTATGTTTATTACGCCGTTCATATGTAATTCTTGAAATTTATTTTTTATTTTTATATTTATAAAGTTATCAAATCTTGAATATATATCATTGCATAGAATTCAATGGTGTTCATTAGTTTTATAGTGGCTGTTGGTGAAATTCCATGAAGTTCTTGATACGGTGGATACATTTGTTTGTTTCATGTTGGCCAAAATAGGGTTCAAAGCTTACTTTTGAATTCACACAGGAAATGCAATAGCATTTGCTGATTGCTATTGTACTATGAAAGTTTTCATTGTTGGTTCCTAGACTGAGGAAGTAATCATGCCTATAGTTGTACCGCTTATCTTTTACTGTCTTACAGAGTCAGATTTGAGTAAAACTATGGAAGATATTACTGAGGATGAGCATATATGAGTATGGAAACTTTGTTTCTGGATTCAGGACTCGTTTGCATTCGTATACTAATGCTTCCATGGAAGATCAAAAGACTTGCTTGATAACAATCTTTCAGAAGGTTTGCATGTGTCTGGGTGCATGTATGTTTCAAGAGCTATATATGCCTATACTAAATTGCATATATATTTTATGTTTTATAGTTTGTAAGTGAGTTTTTTTCTTTTTTGCTGCAAGACAGGCATCTGATAGATAGGCTAAAGAAGTTGGGAGGAATCAGTCCTATAGCTAATGAAACTGCAAGTATCTTTGCCTCTTTCAACTACACCAGATGACAAGGTATCTATTCAATTAATTAACAATTAAACACATCTAAAATTTATCTTTTTCTTAAGAATTAGATTTTTTTTTTATTTATCTTTAGTTATTTTCATGAATCATTATTTTTTAAAATTTTAAATTAATGTTAGATTAAAAAAAAAAAGAATGTGGGTGTATATAAAATAAAACCTTGTAATTATATATATATATATATATATAATTTTGGTTCAGTTCGGTTTGAAACCGAGGAAAAATGTTCAAATCACAAATCAAATTGAATTTTGGGTTTGCTCTATTTTTCAAACCAAAACCAAATCAAACAGATGTGAAATCATCAGTTTTGATTTGATTTGGTCGGTTTGGTTTGGTTGTATCGGTTGAGTCGGTTTGACTTTCACCCCTAAATAAGCCAACCTAATTCTTGTTTTGATGATTGACGAGTCGAAGTACTCATTCTCTCTCGTTGCTCCTGCTAATTAATTAATACTCTCTTGATCTCACTATTAGTAATTGATGAAGTTTATTTCTTCAATCAATCCTCATGTCCCATTATTGTTATCTTAATTTCATCTTTATCAAATGCACATGACGTGAAAATCACTCTCAAAATTCTGATTTTATCAAATACCCATAACTCTCCTTTCCATCTCTAGTTCTCTATTCAATTGCAGACGCAAATGAGACATCTGCACTGTTTATCTTTCAATTTAACAAGGTACTGTGTTGTCACTGTCTATATTACAATGTTATTTTTGCTTGAACATTTTTCCCTTCATGTTTCTGGCTCACATTTGTTGTACTTTTGATCTTATGTTCAGATTTAATGGAATTGGAGAATTCTCTTTCCAAAAATTAGGTAAATTATCACATGCATTACAAGCTCCATACCAAAAGCCAAAAAGAACCTTAACCAAGGAAAGAAAGCTGAGTACAGATGCATCAAAAGAGAAAGATTTTAATTTAGAATTCCTATCTGATATTTATATTTTTAAACTATAAAACCCCAGAGAAAATGAGAAATAATATGGAAAAACACATTGAGTTGAAGATATTGTAGTGTTATTGTCTGTGTTTGTTGCATTTGATTTTGAGCTTAAATGAAACTTCAAAGACATGATTTTAAACCAACCCCACTTTAGGTTTCTCGTAAAATAGCCTTTGATAAACTATCTTTGTCCAATGAATTTGCGTCTTCGTTCGTGATATTGTGTTGGCAATGATGAGTGCACTGTTTCTTGGGAGACAAATGCTATTCCTGGCAATTCTAATCTCGTCCAGTCTACTTTGGTTTAAATTTGTGTTAATTGTTCATTTCTGGCTTCATTTCATTTTTTTTAGTCATTTTGTTTCATATATTTAATGTACAATCATGACGTGGTGATTGGTTTTGCATCAGTTAACTATACCATTATTTCTATCTTAATCAAATCCCTCCAATTTCATCTACCCTCTCTGCCCTCCTTTACTAGCAGCGTTTTATCAATGGATAGTTGTAGTTGGAGAGGTTATTTTGGAGCTAATGGTGGTTTTAAAAACCCCTGTTTTTTTTTGATAAAATATAAATTTTTCATTCATGAAAAATAAGATTACTTTTCTAGAAAAATAATTAAAATAATTACAATTAAGATGAATATAAAATTTGTTTCATTGATCAAGTTATTAGAGTAATAATATTCAGCTCAATAACTATATTTGGCACATCAGCGAAAAATACGTTCTATTTAAAATTAATATCAAGTCGTTTGGTAAGTTCGATAATTAAAAATCAGACGAATTTTTTTTTTTATATTAGAGAAATAAATAAATTTTTATAAAAAATAATAATTCTAATTTTTATAAATAAAAGACATATAAATAAAATAAATGTAAATATAAATAAAAAAAAAAATTAATTAAATTTAACATTAAAATCTCATTTAAAATAAACATAAATTAGATAAAAAAACAAAAAAAAAAAGGAGGATAGAGAGAAAAAGGTGACAGTTAGGATAAAGACTATTATTTTTATGTGGCTTTGGATTCTAATGATTAAATACCTGATTATATGTACTTTATCTTCTCTCTTTTTTATAGTGATCAGCAAAATTATATTATCTCTGACTTTGTTGATTTCAAGGTTTTGTTGTAGGAACTTGTTAGTGATTTTATCTTATAGCTTATGGTCTTATCATAGTTATCATAATGTATCAAATGAGGCAAGGGCTAGAGGAATAGTGGGCAGTCTCCATAATGAACATATTCATAGGTTCCTTTAATAAAATTTTATTGATGATTTATAAAACTTGATGCATATAAATAAAATTTTGTATTAGTGGTTGATTCTCTTATCCCTCAGTAAAGGAATTACAAAGTCTAAATAGAGGCTGTGCAAAGAAGAAAGATAAACATATAATATTATAAAATAATGATTATGATAAAAGATAAGATTTCAAGAATAATCTTCTCAAGGGAGCCCAAAACTGCAATGCTTAACACATGAAGTTGTTTCTACGTTTAACTCAAATATTTTGTGATGCTTCTTATGTGCATTATATTTTTTTTTAACAAACAATTGATTTAATATTGAGTCGTGCTGCAGTATTATTATTATATCAATAAAATCAAAAGTTACCTGTTTTTATAGATTATTAACAAGTCATTTTTTACTAATTAAATAAGTTAAAAAAGTTGATAGTTAAACTCATTATTAATCACGTAACAGGTTATTTAATCATTACATTTTATATTCAATACTTTATTAGAAAAATTTATACCAATTATAAATGGGATTGATTTTTTTTTATTTTTTTAAACATAATAAAATATTATTTTTTCTTTAACTTTATTATTAATTAACAATAAAATCACCTAGCAAGTTCTTTAATTATTATGTTTAACCATTGAATTTCTCTTTAATATTTTTTAAATAATTTTTTTAAATATTAAAAAATATTAGTTTTTTTAATTTTATTATTAATTAACAATAAAATGAAAATTATTTAATACTATCAAATTTATTCAAATCACTTACATTTGATATTCCATATATAAATTTAATTAATTGACTAATTTATATCCAAATAACCACATATTGATTAATTAATTTAAATACAAGTCATTTAAATTTGATGTATTATATATAAATTTAACTAATTGACTGTTTTGTATCTAATTAATAATATATTGATCAATTAATTTATGTTCAAATCACTTAAATTTGATATATTTATACATATTTAACTAATTGATTACATTATATCTAATTAATAATATATTAATCAATTAATTTATATATAAATCACGATATTTTATATATAAACTTAACTAATTGATTAATTTCTATTCAATTAAAAATGTATTAATAAATTAATTTATCATTAAATTATTTAAATTTAATGTTTTACTGAAAATAATTTAGTCGACATATGTTATGTTGGACTCCATCGATTCCCTATATAAGTTAAGTTATATATATATAAATAAATCCTTCGACTCCATATATAAGCTAAGTTAAACGACTCCATATATAAGCTAAGTTAAATATATACATATATATATATATATATAAGTAAATCCTAATAAATGGATGGATAAATTTTATATGTGGTTAAATTATTATATTGAATTATTGAATTTTTTCATTAATTTCTTTTAAATATTTTTTAAAATATTATAAAATATAAATCAATAAATTTATATTCAAATTACATAAATTTAATATTTTATGTATAAATTTAACTAATTGACTAATTTATATCTAATTAATAACATATTGATAAATAAAATTATAATAAAATGACTTAAATTTGATGTTCCATCTATATTTTAACTAATTGATTAATTTCTATCCAACTAATTATATATTGGTCAATAAATTGTAAATAAATTATTTGAATCTTAAAAACAAAACGTAAATAAATTATTTCATTAATCAGGATATGAATGTCGATACATGCAGATTGAATATTGTAATTCTAAAATTTCAAAATCTAAAATGTGAACTGTCATATTAGTATTCAAGGGAAAAAAAATATGATTTCAAAAAATAATTGTGCACTTATTCAGTAAGTAAAAGGAAAAAAAAAAGGGCAATTCAGTAATTTAATGAATTAGGATTTTAATTTAAATATAATTCATTTAATTTAAAAAATTAAAAAAGACACATAATATTAATTATTTACAAAAGAATTATTGCAGGTAGCATGTTTCAAGTATAATTTTTGATTATCTGAATAATAGGTAGTCCTTCATTATTTTCAATGATTAAGATTAAAAGTGAATTTAAAGTAGATAATCCAACTATAGGTAAATTATTTTTATTGATACAGTAATTACACTACAGAAATAGTTTAGATAAAAAAACCCATTCAACATGCCCTAAGCATTGATTAACTTATTAACTAACATTAATTTAATCTCAACATCCAACCTGTTTAATTAAACTTGAGTGTACTATATATTTTTTATGTAATTGAAGTCACTTCACAATTTTATGTGTTAATTTGATAAACTTAAAAGGATATGATAAAATAAAAGCACATGTAAAATTTTAGAATTGTGACATCATTAACCCTTATTATAAAATATTTATTTTTATTATTTAAAAATATGATATTGTTATAACAAGTTTAAATCACAATAATGACTTTCATTAACTTGTCTTTCAATATGCATTTCTATGCTATTAGACAACAACCAAAAACAAATTGAATACCAAATGAAAGCTTTTTGACAATTTTACATAGAATTTGGTATATAAATAGAATTCATTTCATTTGTAAAGAAAATGCATTTACAAATAAATATTTTATGTTTGGATTAACCCTAAAATTCATTTTAAATATGTAATTTTAGTAACTTGTATTTAAAATTAATTGGTTTTAGCAGCTTGTTTAGACTTCATTTGCAAATTCTTTCAATTTTAGAAGATTTCTGGACTTCAGGTTTTTATGTCTTCTCCGTTGGATCATCTTCACTAGTTTTCCAAGATATAGGAGAACGTATGGCCAAACTGGCGTGATTTCAGCTGCCACTGGGGCACTGTTAATCTTGGGTAGGAAATTTTTTTGCTCTCCAAGCAAGTTTGCAACTGCTAGAATCAAAGAGGTTTGCACTGGAATAATTGGCTTCATTACAGTAGAGATCCTACTGCAACCAGCAAGAGTATTAACTCTGGCAAAACTGAACTTGCCTTGAGTTTAAAGTTAATCCAAGATTGCATCGAGGATTTAGTTCATTTTTCTGGCCAAAGGAGCATTTCCTCATCAATTCCTCTAGCTTTTAGAGGAATGCACAAGACTGAAATCTTATATTAATCAAATGGAGAAATTCATCGCTGAAGGCAAGTTAGGGCATAATTTTTGGTTCTCGCCTTTTCCTGGTGCTGTTTGTTATGATCAGTTTCTTGAGATCTTTAAGAAAGAGGCAGGACCTCTTACTGTTTGTGGCCTAGGATGTTGAATTCTCTCACAAAAATCACAGAAGTTGGGACTAGATTGGAAGGAGCTTGAACATAGTGAGGAAAATCTAAATCATTTCCAATGAAAAATTTGCCCTTCAATGAGATGCATCAAACAGGTGACATCGAGTCTGAAAAGCAGTTGCAAATCTGGGTCTGGAGGAGCTAGTAGTTCCAGAGATTGCGAGTTCTTTTCTTGAAAATTCAAAGGCTATTATAGCTAACAGGGTTAATGTCTCCAAAAGTGAGCAGAAGCTTAAGAGTTGGATGATATTTTGCTCAAGTGCTATATCGTTCTGCATTGGAAATCAGATGAGAGAGACAATAGATAATGAGAAAGAACTAGAAGAACTAATTGCACCGAGGATCCCAAAGGGCACCACTTTCTATGAAATTTCCTTAAAATCAAGGCTCTGCAGACAAAATAGGTGTGCGTTTGTAAATGAAAATCATATGCAAAAAAATGACTGCAGTTTAAAGTTTATTCGCCAAGTATTAACAGAATTTCCTACTCGATCCAAGGTACATTCTCAGTATCTAAATTAAGGGGTCCAGCAACTGAGGACCACAGTTATTTTCTTTTTTTCAAGTAAGAAATAAATCTTTTTGGGCAAACATTGTCCGTCATCTCCAACAAATATGTTTGAAATTGCCTAAATCCATGCCACAACTTGTCTAACATTGTTTTCTAACACAATTTCCTATTGTAGTTCATAATCACATAGACATAAAACACTTAAAAAGAAGTGAACATAAGATAAGGAATCTATCAAAATAGCAGCAACAAAATTACATTCATAAGTGCAACCAGCTGTGTTAACATAATTAAGTTATATCCTTTGGTTTAACATCTCAGTCCACATCATTAAGAAGTCTATCAAAAACATAAGGAAAAGCCAAGAAACCTTAGTTTCCTTCATACTTGGGATCAGCCATCACATAATGATATGCTATTACCAGTACAAAAATAAAGATGCCAAGAAAATTGGCAAAGAAGCCGAGGTCCTGATCATCAAACATCTGTAACATCAGAGACACAAACACCAAAACACCTATTAGTAACATGCTTCAAAACATCATACAAAATGATATCAATGTTACAAGTATTTTGGCTCCAAATAATAGTAAGATCATATCAGTGGAACATTTGAACTCAGACTCAAACCACATTTCTAAAATAGAACCTAAAAAATTCATGTACTATAAGCAGGAATGAATATATGAAACATTTCGAAGGAAGGTTAATAATTTAAAAAAACCCAATGAATGAACGCAATCAATCAGAGTTTTTTCTTTTCTTTTCTTTTCTCTTTTAATTAAATTGCTCTATTATTTCAATTGATTTGCAGTCAATCTAGCAAATATTGGTTTTAATACTCATATTTAAGCTATCAAATATCTACAGTAGTCAACCATAAAAATCCTAAACAAGTTCTTCCCTTCCATTAAAAACACCGAAGCCAATGACTTAAACCAATAATTGAGTTATAAAAACAGTAATAACAATAAAGAAACAGAGAATATAATTGAAGCATTTTGCAATCCTACATTACAAATAGGAATTCTAATATTAATTA
Organism: Aleurites moluccanus; assembly: GCA_948193065.1. Lineage (NCBI taxonomy): Eukaryota > Viridiplantae > Streptophyta > Magnoliopsida > Malpighiales > Euphorbiaceae > Aleurites > Aleurites moluccanus. The sequence continues at coordinate 34,290 of CANXYC010778637.1, read as the reverse complement.
ATCATCCCAAATTAAAATTTAGGTAATTAATTTAAAATTTTCCAGATACTAATCCAACACAATTATGCAATTTCTAGTTAGATACAATAAGAAATAGCAAATGAAATCAAAGATCTAGAAACCCTAGCATCGTTTGATTCTTAGAATACTTTGAGAGCGCAAAAGTGAACAGATTTAGAAGCTTACGGTGACGCGCAGCAGCGAAATGGAAGAAGATCGCGAAATTTCTCTCTCTGACAAGGTGAAGCAGCCAAGCTCCAGAAGACTACAGATGGTCAAGACTAGTCTGCATAATATGGAGAGAAACAGAATCTTGTAACGATGTCGTTTTTGGTTAAGCCTGTAACGATGCCGTTTTTCCAGCTCATGGAAGAGTGGAGCGGAAAATGGGGAAAGAAACGGTGTCGTTCTAGGGTTACAGTTAAAAATATTGGAACCAAGGCTTCCACGGCCACAACGGGAATTTCATGGTCTCTATGTTTAGAAACTCAAATTTTTATAAGAATTTAATTTAATTTAATAATTTTTTTAAAAAAATGAATTACTTTATAAGAATGACTCAAATTTTTAGATGAATTGAATTTACAAAAGTTTAAATTCAATTCTGATAAAAAATATATATATATATTTTTAAAATAATAATATGAGTTTAAAAATCCAAATTTTACAATAATAAATTAAATTAAATTTATGTTGTTATAAATTAAAAAAATATATATATTCTACTGTTTGGAAATTATGTTGTTATAAATTAATTTTTTTTAAAAGAATAAATGAAATCATGTTACAAGTAATAAAAATTTTACAATAATTTAATTCACTTAATAAGCCATACCATTACAAATTCAAGATATCTTATTAAATTAAAAATATTTTTGGGAAAGAAAATATATATATATATATATATATATATATATAAAGCAAATATAGCCAATCATCCTCTGATGGAAAAAGGGAAGGGCCATTTAATTTGATGATTGTTGGAGGAATATATGACATCAAGTTATCACATTTCCCAGAAGGTTGTTCCAAGGTAAAGATAGAAGGATTAAAAGTTATATATATTTGAGCATATTGTATTTGGAAAATTTTTAATATGAGATAAACAATAAAAACATGAATGATAATATTATGAGACTTGTCTTTAATTACCCAAGAAATTTGTATAAAAAATATCCAAAAAAATAATTTAAATTAAATAGCATATCTGGAAATACTAAATCCACAAACCACCACCAAATGATTATGACCAACAAAAATATTAAGAAGTAAAATTAGTATAACTCTACTTGATTACAAGTTCAGAAACTGAAAATTTACCTCCAGATTTAGAATAATAACTCTGCACTAAAACAGATAATTTAACAGATGAAATTGCATCTTCTTCTCTGTAATAATGCTGGTATGACTAATGTTTCATAAACATTTTTCACCATCTGGTATGTATATCAGTTCTTTTAGATGCTGACTGTCCTGGGGGAGTTTTTGGTAGTGCATATTCAACAAAAATTATCCACTGATCGAGATGCTGCATCAACATAAATGGAAAACCTCAGAATGATAAGAAAAATGATACAGACAATTCCAACAACAAAGAAATAACTTCGTACAATTTAAAAATGGGAGATAGGAAGTGGGAACAGAAAATAATACAGTTTTTGCTTCCCTTCCATTTGCCAATAAAATCTATCATTAAGTACATATTTAATGATAACTATTGAGATGCACACATACAAACACTTACATATGCAAAAAACACAGCTATGGTGCCCAAAACAAGATTCCATATCAACAAATATGAATAACTTAAATAAGTCATCAGATCTATTTCACTGAAGCATACTAGAATTTCTCATTTACATGTTTTTCCAACATTTTACATGAGAAAGTAATTGTTCAAATTCTCTCTCTCTTGCTAGAGTAAAAAGATGATGGTAATTTGAAAGCAAACAAACCTGTGCATCCATTCCTTCTATTCCTTTAGCTGCATCTTCCAAAGTTCCATGTCACAAACCCATGACCTTTTGAGCACCCTGAAGCATGATCCATTACTACCTTGGCTGAAACATGGGCAAAGAAAGCTAGCAATTGTAAAGGACAATTATCTGAATAAAATAATATTGAAAATATAAGATCAAGGATTTCTTATCGTCCTCAATGTATGATTGTTAACAACAGTCAAAAGATCTAAGGGGCTAACAAAGCTCATGATTGCGCCTGCATATAGATGGCAAAATAAGCCCGAACCTGGAGATCAGATTCGGCATATATCTGATTTGACTTTAATAATCAATAATTCGAAATCCGAATTATCCGACCTGAAAGTGATCCGTATTTGAAAATTAATCGATATAACAAAAATCTCAATTTGTGAATGAACCGATCCGAGGAGACGCCGAACCCACTTATTGACCCAGCCAAGTGACTGAAAACCCGCAATTATCAAATTCGAGAATGACCCGAATCCGATATTGGATCAACCAGAAATGACCCAAACCCGAACGCAACACGATCCAAAAGCAACTCAACCCGAATAGTGACCCAACTCGAAAGCCACCCAAACTAGAAATAACCGAAATATGAGATGACTCAAATTGAAAATAATCCGATCCGAAACCACCCGATACTTAAAAAAAACCTAAAATCTGCATATAACTATAAATGAGAAAAAAAATCTAAACTATAAAATTATTTACTTAATTTTCTAAAAAAATTTAATATGAATTCTTGTGGTATATATACATATATAACTATATGTGTATTATTACATTATATTCTCAATTTTTTCCTTATAGTAATTTTTGTATACATATGATTGGATAAAGTTATTTTAATACAATGTAGTAACACTTAAAACTCTGCTCCATTGCTTTTGATTATATAAAGAAATATGAAATTTTTTTTTTCATTATAGATAGAAATGTGAATTGAAATACAATAGCTAATAATGTGTTGGATTCTCCATGGAAATAGATTAGGCAATAGATATACAAACTATATACCAATTGGTTTTATTTTAAGTTGGTGGATAAACATAATTATTGAAAATTGAAATCAATATTTGCATGAGTCAATAAACAGTGAATTGGTGGCCTAATTAATTCTCATAATTAATAATTGAGCATTACAAATGAAATCCATATTTCAGATTTTATCATAATTGATAAAGGGTATGGTAGTATACTGTAATAAATTTATCCGAAACTCGAATTGACAAATATAGTAATTGAGATGATCCAATTTGATGGTGATTCGAAACTCAATAGTGACCCAAGTAAATGACGACTTGACCCATTGACAATCCAATTCAATGACGACAGAAACTCGATCATGACCTGATTTTTTGACGATCCGACTTGTTGACAACCGATGACAACCCAAATTCAATGATAATCTGACCCATAAATTAATCTGACTTGTAGATTATCCAATCCAAAAGATGATTGATTTGATTGATAACCCGATCCGATGATGACATTACCCGGTGATAATCAGAAACCCAAAATTATCCTAACCTGAATTTGATTCGAACCCAAAATGACCGATTTGAAATCGACCCAACTTGCCCATTTGTCATCTATACGCCTACACTGATCCTAAACCCATCTAAGATTGGAAGCCCCTCACTTTGTCTTTGGCATAAATAACTGGAGCAGAATTAGTTGTTCTTCAAATGGAAGAAAAAGAAAACCCTTACAAAATCATGCCATAACTCAATACCTCAATCCCCATTTTCATTCCACTTTCTTATGTAATGCTAATGCATTATTCTTCAGTCTACACAGTGAATGAGTATTAATAGTATTTGTACATAATGTAAAATGAGGGAAGGAAGAACCCTAGCACACTTGGGGCAAGGCAGAGGTGGCAAATGCAATCTTAGTAATTGTAATGAGAATTTGAGAACTAAGCAGAAAGGAGCAGAAGATATCTTGGCCTAAGCTTGTATTTGTGACATGGATCACATGTCTACTACCTCATCTCACTACAACTTTATGAAACCATTAATTCCTTCTCAGAAGTTTAATTCTTTGTATTAATTTTATGCTAGAGAAAAAACAAGACACCAAATCTTTATTGACCAAAATGGTTTGAGTTGAGTACAATTCTTGTCAAGTAAAAAAAGGTTAAAAAAAAAAAAATTAATAAGTCAATGAGGCCAGTGCACAATGATGCTAAAATGAAAATCTAAAATTCACTACAATCGTAATCAATCAAAGCCTATCAAACATAGAACACTAATATGAAACTACCTTGCTCAACTTTCCCAAATTTAGAGAACGCCTCATGAAGAGTCTCTGATGTGGTTTTTTTATTAAGCCCTGAAAGCACAAATACATGATAATGACACCATCAAATTTTATGATAATGAAAATCCATCACATAGCAACAAATTTATATATCCATAAGCAATTAGATTCAACACCAGCTCCTGCTGCAATATCATGACCACAAACTCAAATTGTTCTCCTTGAGCAAATAAGGAACACTCTAAGCTTATGCTAACTTTTCATATCACATAAATAAGCTCAAAATTTTAACCTTTTTTTTTCTCCAAATCAATAAAAAAAAACAATTTAGAAGAAAAAATTGAAATTTTAACAATTTGAAGAGAAAAAAAAAATCGAAACATAAAAATAGAGAGAAACGAACCATATATATTTCTATATAACTTTTAAAGAACCCATAATTACCAACAACAAAGAAAGGTTGTGGATGGCGCGGGTTTAGTACTATCAGAATGAACAGAAATAGCTGGAGCAATCAATTCAGAGGACAAAGTTGAAGTTGATATAAATCGCCTTGCTAGACTAGCTTTCATCGCCATTGCTAGTCTTCACTGTCTGACTGTCACTGCTTTTGAGAAAAAAAGGGCAAAAAAAAAAAATACTGAGAATTCCTTAAACCCTGAAACGACGTTTAAAAAATTCACAATTCAAGGAAACAAATGGCGTCGTTTTCATTTTTATTGCAGCGACGTCTTACATAACTGCGGCGGGGAAATACCCAATTTGGACTTGAATTACAAAAGTTTAATTTAGGTCACATACTCTTTAACTCAGTCCAATTATCATCTATTTTATTATTTTTTTATCAATTAAGGATCTGTCAGTTGATTCGGTTGATGTGGGCATATTTTTAAATAATTAAAAAAATTATATTTATTAAATAGTAAAAATATTCAAAATAAAAATATACATTTTATATTTTTAAACAATAAAAATTATTCATATTAAAAAAAAATCATATTTTTAAATAATAACAAATATTAATCTTAAAAACTTAAAAATTAGAAGAAAAAAAATATAAATCTAGAATAACTCAAATTTGAGTCCAGATTTAGAATGAACCACCTACCATTCATTCGTTGGCTCCAGAGGTCTTGTAAGCAAAGCATTTTCCAGGATTGATTGAGGCGCTAATTTGGGGTATATGCAGGATGAACCGAGAAAAGGCAACTTCTTGACACTATGGCGCTAAGAGGAATATATGACATTGGTTTGGATTTGAAGATTAATGGCTCTGAAATCAGCCAGATAAGAGTTGTTAGCTTGGATGCCACCAACTTTAGCAGCAGCCAGTATAACAAATTCTGGCTTTTCAGCTGCAAAGTAAGATCCAACATTTGGTTGGCGAGTGAGATCGAGCTCAGTGTGTGGGTGCCGAGTAGGATAACGGATCGGATATGAGTCGAACTTTACAAAATTTAAATCCAACTCATTTAAAAAAAAAAATTATCCCTTGCATTTTGGATGAATTGGATGACGGGATGAATCGAATTAGAACATATATATATATATATATATATATATATATATATATATATATATCCATACAATATAATTTATATTTCATATAAAAAATAATTATTAATTAAAAAAATATATAAATAAAATATTAAAAAATAAAAATATAAAAAAAAAAATTCGCCATATTCTATTTACTAAATTACTTGTCGTATTTGGATCAGATTTGAACATGTATTTATGGATCAGACCAAATTATCATCCTACGGAAAACAAGATTAGTAAAGTCAAGGTTGGACTTTTTTTTTCTTTCTAATTATTAAGTTTTTAATTTTTAATTTAAGTTTTTAAAATTAATATTTGTTATTATTTAAAAATATATTTTATAAATTTTAAAAATTTTTATTATTTAAAAATTCAAAATGGGTATTTTTGTTTGGAATATTTTTATTATTTAACAAGTATAATTTTTTTAAAATTTTAATTTTTGATTATTTAAAAAATATAAAATAGGGCCCACATTAATCGAGTTAGTATCAAAATTAACGGACAAACCCTTAATTGGCCAAAAGAAAAGAATGATGGGGTAATTGGACTGAATTAAAATATATGATCTAAATTGAACTTTTATTAAAATTTTAAGCCTCAAATTGGGTATTTCTCCTAACTGCAACCTTCTAGGGTAATCTAATTATTTTAAGGGTTAATTACTTTGAGAAACCTGTATTATTTCAAATTATATTAAATGGTCATTGCATTTTTAATATTATACTAAGTAATCCATGTGTTTTGCTTTTGTTAGACAAACGAATCCTTCTATTAAATTACTGTAAAAAGTTCACAATACTCTTTATTTTCATTTTAATTTTCAATTATTTATTCTGCTGATATTTTCGTTTGCGCATAAAAACCAAAGCTCATCTTCTTTCTCCCGATATATATTTTTTGGCCACCTGAATAAAAAAAAAAAACAGAGAGAGACATTCACAGAAACTCAGAGAGAGGGCCTAAGATAGCCCTCTCTCTCTTTCAATCAAAATTTCTATTACCAGAGGAAATAAAAAAATAAAAAATTTAAGAACTAGAATCATTTTGCCTTGCAAAATATTTAAAAAAAAATAAACTAATAAATTTAATAAAATAAAATTACAAAAAGGAAAAAGAGAGAGAGAGAAATAAACCAATAAGAATTGAAGCTTTGGTCAGATATAGCCTAGAAGATGTTTTGTTTAATCTTTCTGTTGCTCTCTTTTGTCTAATATCTTCCAACTGTAAAAGAAGAAATCAAATTCACATCCAATTATTACCAAAATAAATTAAGCAAAGAAAAACACGAAAATGAGATCAAAGTTTCATAATCAATTGAAGAAAAAAAAAAACCAAGCGTGCATGTAGACGATGATGAGATCATTACCATTTATCGACTTAGAGATGCATGAGGAGCCTCCATTACCAAGAGAGAAGCAAATTAAATTGAATTCCCTTGATTTGGAATTTTCTTTGCAAGGTTTCAAAATTGTTTAAAATACCCAAAAATTTAAACTCGAAGGGAACTCCATATATCATATTGAAATGATAAAGTATATCAAGGGAACGTACACAGTGTTGGATATGATTGGTGGGAATGTAATAATTATGCAATAGGCACAAAATCTTATTCATGCAAGTTTAGGTTGGGGGCATGGAAGAGACTGGTCTTCTCTTTATTTGTGGGAGTCATTTGGCTATGGATGAGGATGGATTGACCATTCGTAGCCTGGATTGTGACGAAACCAATGCTAGTGAAATTACAGGAAAAGCTCATTTGGGTCGTTACAAAAATGACAAAAAAACATGAACCCAACTCCCTCAATGACCAAAAGTACCAAACTTCTTCATATTCCTCATATTCATTTTCAACAACTATGCAATCAAAAGCCTGTGTGACAATCGAATAAGTCTTTCTAGGCTCATCAACCCGCATTGACTCAACCTACTCGCCCTAGGCTAAATGGACCCAATCCCATAGTGGGTGGTATATTTGGAAAGAGCTGAAATTCGTCGAATTGGGGTTCTGAAATTAGGATTACAGAGAAGAAAATCAAATCTATTTAATCCAAATAGAATAAAATCCTTTTCCTTGGCAGGGATGAGAAGGAAAAGGGGAGAAAGGAAAGGTAAGAAGAAATGTGAAGGGTAATTTGCAGGTTATTTTGGGTATTAAAAAAATATTTTATTCAAATTTTGACTTTTAAGGAGTTGACTTATGGTAAAGTAGAGAAAAGTGGACGGAAGAACCTGTTTGTCTAACGGAAGCAAAACACATGCATTACTTAGTATAATTTTAGAAATGTAAGGGATTTCAAAATAATTGACCCTTATTTTAAAAAGGTTAATTATATAAAAGAAAATACGAACTATTCACAAAATTATAATTTTATCACGAACTTAAAATTTTGACAATTCAATACATGTACTTTCAAGTTTTGGAAAACTTAATTCAAAATCGAATTCAGTCAAATGTACGGTGCTGAAGTTGACGTGATATTTTTTATTATTATTTTTGTCACGTTAGCATCTGACTAGTAAATTAAATCGAATCAAACTTAAATCGATTGGTTCAGTTTGGTTTTTAAAATTTTGGTTCGGTTCATTTAATTTTTTTCAAATTTTTATTTTTATTCTATTTGGTTTTCTTCAAAAAATTGAATAAATCAAATCGAACTAAAATATATCGGTTTAACTTGAATAACTTGCTTTTTATTTGATTCGATTTTTGGAAACCGACTGAATTGTATTTTTAATAAAATAATTTTGTAGTTATTTTATTTCAGTTCGATTTCAGAAAGTTTTGGTTCAGTTCAAACTGAACCAACCGATTTCTTACCATTTTATTTCCTTTTTATTATTTCTTTTTTTTTTTAATTTCTTGGTCATTCAATACCAAAAATATTGATTGGTTAAAATTAATTTGATTTGGTTTGGTTATTTAAGTATTTTTTTTGAAGATCGAAATAATCAAATCGAACTAAACTAAAATAGAAAGCGAGTTATTCATATTGAACTGACATATTTTGGTTCGATTATTTGGTTATTTAAATAAAATAAATATAAAATTATAAAAAAATATATTTTTAAGTAAATAAATATATTTATATTTTGGTCGATCTTTTGAAAAAAATGAACCAAATTAAAAAATTAAAATTTCAAAAAATTAACCGAACCGAACCAAAGTTTAAAAAACAAAACTAAATCGACCAATTCATGTTGGTTCAATTTTTAATTTTCTAATCAAATGCTGACATGGCAAAAATAACAATAAAAAATACAACATCAGTATGTCACATCAGTTCTGATATCGAACATCTGCTCGAATTTTGATTTTATGCTAAATTTGTTAAAAATTAAAAGTATATATATTGAATTGACAAAATTTTTAATTCATAATAAAATTACAATTTTACGAATAATTCATTTTTTTTTATAATTAACCCATTTTAAAATCACTGGTTATAATTTATTAAATTTTCAAAATTATTAATTAGATTTGATTGCAAATTTAATTCCAAACAATTTATTAAAATCAAATTAAATCGAGCCATCATATATTATATATATATTAATTATATTATTTTTATATTTATATTTTGGATTTAATTGATTTTTAATTAATTAATTAAAAGTATTTTTTATAAAAAAATTCTGATATAATTAAGAATTTTAAAAATTATTAATAATTTTATTATACACCCTCAAACTTTTATATTTTCGATTTGGATAGTTTAATAATTCTTGATTTTTGATTTGATTTAAAAAATACCCTAAAATCATCTAAACTGAACCGTGTGTGGGTCAGGCTGTGAATTTGTGACTACGTCACTGCATATCCCACTCATCTTCCTAGATAAAAGGTAGTGATGTAAGTCAAACCGATCAAATCGAATTAAAAAAATAAATTGATTAAATCAAATCGAAATTATGATTTTGCAGTTGTTTGTTTTTGTTTCATTTTGAAAATAAAATAAACGAAGGTTTGATTTAGTTTATAATTTGAAACTATTTTCTCAATTTCAAATCGAATCAAACTGAATTATATATATATATTATCATATCCCGACTCTATTGGGCACATGATCGGCACCAGAAAATAGGAAAGTGTGAGACTTCTAGAACTCGTAGAAAGTTTGACTTACCACTGAACGACAAAATTGCAATATGACAATTGTAACTGTCATAAAGCAAGCGCTATGAGCTCACCTATCAAGCAAAATCTGAACAAAATATCAAATTTCTGTCATTCAGGACTATCATCATTCATATAACATTATCATCATAAGATATCTACTTAATAAAATAATATATAGAATAATGACAATAAATCTGATACTAAAAATAATAATACAAAGTTTTAGAGATTTTAATACAATGAATATAAAATAATTACATAACAAAATAAAATAACTCCATAGTCTTAGAAATAAAAGGTAAAAATACTCAATTTAAAAACTTAATTTCTTTAAGCTCGACCTAAAATGTGAAAAAATATTGAACATGAATGAGTGTTCGACTCAATGAGCTGATATAAATCAATGTAACATGCAATCCTTCATTTATTTATATGAAGTGTTACATCACATATAATTATCCATAAACATATATAACATCTATGATGAAACCGTGGAATCCAACCACATTTATATTTTCATTATCGTAAATGGGGAGCCGACCCCTCCATTAGCTCTTTTGAAATCCAAATAGGGGGTCACGGTGAGTCCAGCTCTAACCAGACATTCTTATACTCTCTTATTCAAGTTCATAGGCTACAGTGAGACTATTCTCTAACTAGGCAATCCCTATAATAATATCGTCATCATAAATCATTTCATATCATATCATGCCATGTCATATTATATCGTTAATGTTGTCTATGTTAGCATAGATAAATTTCACATCATCCTATCTTCTATCACAAATACATACATACAATATCGTTCATTATAAACAATAAAATAATATGGCATAAACATACATCATACTTCTAAATCTAATGTAATAGTGATAATTTATATACATATACATATTTCATTGATTCAATGCTTACATGTCATGTTTAGATGTATAGTTAAATTAAAATATATCAACTTATAACTTGACGACCAATGAACCAAATAAATCTTCTTGGAGCGCCTGATAACTGACAGATAGGAACACTTGAAATACCTTAAGGTAAAGATTTGATGATGGGTGCTTGGACAAAATCTAACTCGACAATGCTATTGTCGCTTCCAACAATGGCTCGTCGATATCAGAAAAGAAGCCCAACATCGGTGTACCAAGTACAACTCTCTCTCTCCCTCTCTCTCTTCTTCCTTCTTCTCTATTTCTCAATTTATCTATCTTTTCTTATAAAATAATATTTTTAAAATCATAAAAATTCGAGTCATTATAATCTTTCTCATTAAGAAAATTTATCCTTAAATTTTCAAACAATATTAAACTCGTAATTCTAGAATCATATTCATTACTACACTTCTGTTGTGCACGCTAATACACTTCTTTAAGTGTTACATATGAAACTCATAAAGTTAACTATAGATGCTTGTACTCATTCTTCACTTACTAAGGACGTTCCTCAATTTATGATCATTTTCTATACAACTATCTTTACCTTCCTAACACTTGTACTATGTTCTTGGCATTTAATCAATGATTTATCATTCAACCTATTCATTAACTTTAATCACCCTCAATTTCTTATTCAATAAATTCACTCCACATACACAACTTTCCTCAACTGCTAACTCACATATCTTATTTTACTTATACCTCATATTATCTCTTTGATTATTAGTATTCATCATCCATTTCTCATTATTTGTTTATGAGCACATTTCACATCAGTGCACCGAAAATCCTAAAGAACATCATTTATCATATATTGCTATCTCTATACTCATATAATCAACAATTGGTAATAAATCTCGATTACATTAACAAACAAATCTCTTGCATCATATTACTCTAGAAGTCCTATTACTTACCATACATAAAACATCATATTCCAAAAAAAAAAAAAATCACATAATTTGATTCACTCTTTTTCTTTCTATTTTTTTCCTTGCATTTCTTCCACATTCATTATTACTTATTATTAATATGACTTCACCATGCTCCTCCCTTAAGATGTATTGATCCTTATTCTTACCTTTATCTTACCTTAGCATCTAAAAGAATCATTATTACTGAAAACAGTACCATCAGCGTCATCTGCCCTCATATAAAAAGAATCAATGAGTTACTCATGCCAACAAAACATACCACATCTATTCATAAACATAGCTGACAATAATAAGAGATTATATAATATGGAGAACGCTGAATTACAATCAATAGAGACTCAATAAGACGAGAATAAATCATATACTCCGCATGTTACAGAAACTTAGACTAAGCCATCCTTAACTTAAAATATAATACAGGTCGCAAGACCTTTGCTCTAATACCACCTGTCATGCCTCGACTCTATTGGAAACTTGACCGACACTAGGGAATATAAAGCGTAAGGTTTTCGAAACCCGTAGTAAGCTTGACTTACCACTGAATGATAAAACTGCAATATGACAGCTGTAATTGTCACAAAGCAAGGGCTATGAGCTCATCTGTCAAGTAAAATCTAAACAAAATTTGCCATTTAGGGCTATCATCATTCATATAACATTATTATCATAAGATTTATACTTAACAAAACAACATATAGAACAACGACCATAAATTTGACATTGAAAATAATAATGCGAAGCACTAGAAACTTTAATACAATGAATATTGTTAGACCTTTAGTGTTATAACATGTTCATTTTGATGAGTACAAACAACTAATTAAACTACTAATCTTATTTGTTTGATTATATGCAAGGTTCACTTTTCATATTATTGATTGTTGGTTTGTAGCAGCCGTTACATATTTAAGTAGCCTCCGCTACTTAAGTTTAATGAAGGAAAAATCTAAGAAGAGGTTTATATAGCCCCAGCTACTTAACTAAGTAGCGCCCATTACCTATATAAGTCCCCGCCACTACATAAGTTAAAGTTTAGTAGCAACTGCTATAGATATATCACCACCGTAAGCTTCAAGTCCAAAAGGTCCAACAGCTCAAGGGTCAAAGGAGTAGAGCAATAGCATCCGCTATAGGGAGTAGCACCCTCAATGGAGATAGCTTAGAGATAAAAAAATATTTTAGAGAAATTGAAAGAAGTGTCGTGCCCGCTACATGTTAAGTAGTGCCCGCTACTTATAGAATTCACCGCTGCTATACGGCCATGAAGTTCTTCATTCCAGGAAGAGTCGCGCCAGCTACAAGTTAAGTAGCTCTTGCTACTTGCTTAGTAGCGCCAACAACTCCTTGTGTAGCCATCGCTACACTTCGAAAACTGACAGAAAAATAGTCATTGCATGTCACACTCCAACTCCAGTGGTGCGACCGTCCTAGGGAAAGGGTAGGCTTAAGGCCACCATAAACCCGTAGAACATTCATATCCTGGATCTCATACTCAATACATATCCACATCATATATAGTTATCATTATAAATACTCATTTCTATGATTCATGCAATCGCCATTCATACATTTACATTCATCATCATATAATTTCCTCTTGTTCCTTACCGATCAAAATATACATCTCACATCAATAAGGAACAAGGGCAGCCCAATTATAACAATTCAAACATCAAAATAATATCATCCTCAACATCTAACCACGGAGCTCTAGAGTATACTCCTCATACATACAATACCATAATACAAACTAATGAATATATATCAAAATAATTACATAGAGTCTTCTTGAAGGAATGAATCAAGAAGCTCTGTCTTCTATATTAGCTCCCTCTCGAGCTACACTATCATCTGAAATCCACAGAAGAGGAGTGAGCCTTCAACTCAATAAGATATGAACATGCAAAGTAAAGGTCAAGCCAAAGGAATATGGATATGAAAATATCATAAGGTTATGCTTACAATAATATAAGTGCTCATAATCGAATAGTACTGTCAAATCATACTATAGAACTGCAGAGTGCATCAGTGGCCTTGCTACCTTATCACAACAGAGCGCATCAGTTGTCCTTGCTACCTTATCGCAAAACATATACTTGGCCAGACATATACCTAGAGCTCATGGTTCCCTCTAGGTGGAACACTGATAAAAATCCTATCAGCTAGGTTCCCAAAGTGCACAATGGACCAATGAATTTACTCTCATTGGGAAGAGCGTTCTATATATATACATATCATGGGTCATATAGCTTGAATTTCACAAGAATCATATTAGTCACAAGACCATCAACATATAAACATGAATTCATTCAAGTTAACAAATAAGTTTCATATTAGCTTGGTCCAAGGAAGAATAACCAAGTCATTTACAATATATAAAGTGATTACATGGAACAATTTATCATTTGATTGAGAACATCATGGGAATTTCATTTAATAGGTTAATAATACAATATTTTATAACATGAAAATCATATATGTGAACATTAGGAAGGATTGAACAATCCATTTCAAAGAAACAATATGCATATGCAATGTTCATACTTATCTCAGAGCAATTTATCCTTGTATTTCCCTCAATTACTTGTACATTCAATAATCTCCTCTATTTTCTTGAGTTCTCTTCTCCTATGACAATTCCCCCAAATACTCAAAATTAGGGTTTCCTCAATTAATAGTACATAATATGGTTCCTTATAATTTTAACCATCTTGTAGTATCTATTATTATTTCCTAACATCAATTTAATTCACCTCTTAAAGAAAATCTGAAAATTAAGAACATACTTACTATTTACATTACTATTCATCAAAATTCATAAATTCTGATATCTTCCATATTAATCAAAATTAATAGCCTTAAATGCTCATAATTAGTTCTATATAACTCATAAATAACTATTCTAACTACTAGAAATCTTAATCTAAAAAGAAAATGAAGTTTGAAGAAAATTACTTTATTTCCCCAAAAATGAGTTCTTGAAGGATCTGAGCTTGAAAATGATGATTGAATCCTTTGAATGTGATAATTTAATGATTTAATGTATTAATTCTGAGTATTAATACATTAGAAAATAAATGAAATAGATTGGAGAGAGATAGGAGAAGAAATGAAGAAGAAAGAAAGAAAATAGGAAAAGTTATCGTGGAAAAAAAAAAAAGGCTACTACTTCTTTTTTAAATAAACTACTGCCTCACTAATACCCATTTCGCCAATCCCACTTCACCAAATTCTACCTCGCCAAGTTCCACTTCGCCAATCTCACTTTGCCAAATCCCACTTCGGCAAATCTCACTTCGCTAATCTCACTTATCTAGCTCGATCATCCTCTATCCACCTCGAAAGTGAGGAGCCAACTCGCACTACCTAATTCTGCCGAGCTGGAAAACCTTCCCCGTTAACTTGCACTAAACCATATCGCAAATGAGCTACATACATCCAAAATCCTCCATTCTTTTTGTCACTTAAAATATACACTTAGAGGTCCAACATATCCAAAATTCAGGTCAAAAGGAGATCTACATAATTTATAGTGAATTGCTAAATTTCACCCTGACTTTACTCTCCAAATACTATCCGAGTAGGTCTGATTAATTTAAATCTCCCTTAAGCTAAAATTATCCAATTTCCTTGAAATTTTACATCCATCTATATAACATGTAAAGGAATATTTTTCATGTTTACACTTTTGACTCATTCAGCCTCTAACATTATCAGAATAAACAAACATTCTCAAACTTTCTGCAGGAAATAGCAAGCTAGACAAGTTCTGGTCGAGGAAGCATATCTCCTCACACACAAAAATTTTTACAAAATAGTTCTACAGACTTAAAAATAAGATATAAATCTACAACTCTTATGTTTTACATTTTCTTTTCCAAATTATTCCTTTAAGATCATGAAAACTTACTCACAAGATCCTTCTTGAATACAGATTCTAAAATTCTCAAAATATTAATCTATCCACAATCATCTCAACAAACATGTATATAAAAAAAATGTAACAGGTATTACATTGCAAGTACGAAGATTTGCATTAAATACATATTTAATGCACCCAAACAACTCTTTTAAGCTGAAAACTATTTATATGGGTTGATATGAAGTTAATAGGGTTACAACAACTATTATTATTACATAAATTCATACCTTTGAGGATTCAAGTGTTTTCAAACTTATATTTGAGTTTTCTATTGTAAAGAGAATTAATTGTTATTTTTCAAGGTTGTTTAAGTATAATTAATTTCTGAGAGTTGAGTAAAAATTATTAGGTAATTTCTTTCTCATCTCTAGTAATTCTTTAGGGTTATGTATGAGCCTATTTGTTAAACATATTGTAAGATTTAGTGTGAGTCAAAACACTTTAAGTTTTGATTTTGAACCTGTAAAAAGGATCAAAATTAGTGAAATACTCAACTATGATATTGAGGAGTGGACGTAAACTTGTTTTAGCTGAACCACTATAAATTTCTTGTGTGAATTTTCTCTCATTCTTCTCCTTATTATTTTTAAGTCATTATTAATTTTTTAAAATAACCAATTCACTTCCTTCTAAGTTGCTGAGAGACTTTCAAATATGAAATAATTATATAATAAAATAATATAACTCCACTGTCTGAGAAATAAAAGACAGAAATACTCAATTTAAAACTTAATCTCTTTAAACTCAACCCGAAACCTGAAAAAATATTGAATAAGAGTGAGCATTCGACTCAATAATCTGATATAGATTAATTTAACATGCAATCCTCTATTTATCTATATGAAATGTCACATCACATATAATTATTCATAAACATATATAACATCCATGATGAAAAATATTCGTTAAATCCAACCACATCTATATTTTCATTATCGTAAATATGGCATTTCTTTGGCTTTCTTGAAATCTAAATATGGGGTCACGGTGAGTCTAGCTCTAATTAGATATTCCTATACTCTCTTATCCATATCCAGGGGCTATGATGATATCATTTTCTAACCAAGCAATCCCTGTAATAACATCATCTTTATAAATCATTTCATATCATATCATGTCGTGTCATGTTATACTGTTAATATTGTTTATGTTAACATTATCTTATTTTCTATCGCAAACACATACATACTATATCATTCATTATCAATATCAAATAATATGGTATAAATATACATCATACTTCTAAATATAATGTAATAGTGATAGTTTATATATATATATTTCATTCATTCAATGCTTATATGTCATGTTTAGATGTATAGTTAAATTAAAATATATCAACTCATAACTTGATAACCAATGAACCAGATAGATTTTCTCGAAGCACCTGATATCAAACGGATATGAATACCTGAAATATCCTGAGATAAAGACTTGAAAATGGGTGTTTGGCCAAAATCTAACTCGACAATGCTACTGTCGCTTCCAACAATGGCTTGTCGGTGTCGGAGAAGAAGTCCAACACTGGTGAACCAGGTACAACTCTCTCTCTCTCCCTTTCTTTCTCTCTCTCTCTCTTCTTCTTCATTCTCTATTTCTCGATCTGTCTCTCTTTTCTTAAAAATAATATTTTTAAACTCATAAAAATTCGGATCATTATATATATTAACTTTTACAATTATTATAATTAAATATATATATATATATATATATATTTTAATACACCTATATACTTTTTTAACCTAACATTAATTTAAAATTTTAAAAAATATCATTTATGAAAATTAATTAAAAATAAATAAAAAATAATCTAATTTTTAAGAAAAAATAAATTTTAAATATATTAATTAATGAAATAGATAAATTTTATATTATATATTAAATTATTTTAAAAATTTTAATCATCGATATTTTATTGATATTTTTTTAAAAATTTATAATAAAATAGTTATAATTTATAAAAATATTTTTTATTTAAAATTAATAAATTAAAAATATCAAATCGAATTAAATCTAACTAAATCCACAATTTAATTATTAGAATAATTTGATTTGATTTATAAATTTCTTAAAACGGGATTTGATAAAAACTACTAAACCGACGGATGCCAGCCCACTAAAAGGTATGCTCTTATCATGAATTGAATAATAATGTTATAGTAAATCAACAATAAAAAGAAGACTCTGAGTCTGTACTTGCTCATCGAGTTTATTCTTTTAAAGTCTCTTTCGTTCAGGTATGCTTTTTTCTTGGAAATATAGAATGCGAATTCGATGTATTATTGATTCACTTGATCATTGATTCATCTGTTATCTGGTTGATCAGAGTTGGAAGCGTGAGTTCTGAATTTGGTTGCTTTGCTTTTTCTACTTACTGAATGAAATATGGATTCATTTGTGGATAAACTCTCATGTTTATTTATTTGATAAAATTAGGCTCAAGTATCATCAATCTCGTGATAAAATATATAGAATTCCTAATAAGTTTTATGAGTTTGTCATTAGGGATTTATTGAATTTAGAAATTATGTTTGATTACTAAGAGGTTGCTTTGAATTGCATAAAGTAGTAATAGTGGCTAAAAAATCCAAAATTTGTTTCATTTTATTGGAACCTTTAGTTAGATCCGATGCACAAATTCATTTTTGCTTGCCTGTATGTCAGTTTATTTTATTTGATTGGAGAGGCTTACTAAAATGATACTTTGCTTTTTTGTTTTCTTGTGGATTTTATTATTCAGGATACCTCGATAATTTAATTTCTGAGGCTTGAAATTAGAATGGGGAGTGTCAATGAAGAGAAGTTCAGATTTTGCATTGACAGAGGAGGCACTTTTACTGATGTCTATGCTGAAATCCCAGGTCAGCCTGATGGTCGAGTTTTGAAACTTTTATCTGTTGACCCATCAAATTATGATGATGCTCCAGTAGAAGGGATTCGTAGGATTCTTGAAGAGTATACAGGAGAGAAAATTCCGCAAAATTCAAAAATTCCCACCGATAAGATTGAATGGATAAGGATGGGTACTACAGTGGCAACAAATGCACTCTTGGAGCGCAAAGGCGAGAGGATTGCCCTTCTTGTAACTCGTGGGTTCAAGGATCTACTGCAAATTGGTAACCAGGCCCGTCCCCATATCTTTGACCTCACCGTATCAAAACCCTCAAATCTTTATGAGGAGGTTAGAGAGGTCGATGAGAGAGTCCAGCTTGTTTCTGGTGAGGGGGATGGTCACAAAAATTCTTCAGCATCAATAGTTAAAGGAGTTTCTGGTGAGCTTGTCAGGGTTGTGAAGCCACTTGATGAAAAAGCTTTGATGCCTCTATTGAAAGGTCTATTAGAGAAAGGGATTAGCTGTTTGGCTGTTGTATTGTTGCATTCTTATACTTTCCCGCAGCATGAAATTGCTGTGGAAAAGTTAGCTGTGAGTTTGGGTTTTAGACATGTTTCCTTATCTTCGACTTTGAGTCCCATGGTTCGAGCTGTTCCAAGGGGTCTAACAGCTAGTGTGGATGCTTACTTAACCCCTGTCATCAAAGAGTATTTATCAGGGTTCATTTCTAGATTCGATGAAGGGCTAGGGAAGGTGAATGTTCTGTTTATGCAATCAGATGGAGGACTTGCACCTGAAAGTAGATTTTCAGGACATAAAGCTGTTTTATCAGGCCCTGCAGGTGGAGTTGTTGGTTACTCACAGACTCTTTTTGGGCTTGAAACAGAGAAGCCCCTTATTGGGTTTGACATGGGTGGTACATCTACTGATGTAAGCCGGTATGCTGGGAGTTACGAACAAGTTATTGAAACCCAGATTGCTGGTGCCATAATACAAGCACCTCAACTTGATATAAATACTGTTGCTGCTGGTGGTGGATCGAAATTGAAGTTTCAATTTGGTGCTTTCCGGGTAGGACCAGAATCAGTGGGTGCACACCCAGGTCCTGTTTGTTACAGGAAAGGAGGGGAATTGGCGGTTACTGATGCTAATCTTATTCTAGGATTTATTATTCCTGACTATTTCCCATCCATTTTTGGCCCCAGCGAAGATCAGCCTTTAGACATTGAGGCCACTAGAGAAGAATTCAAGAAACTTATGAAGCAAATAAATTCATATAGGAAGAGCCAAGATTCATCTGCAAAAGACATGACAGTGGAAGAGATTGCATTGGGATTTGTCAATGTTGCGAATGAAACAATGTGCCGTCCAATACGGCAGTTAACCGAGATGAAAGGCCATGAAACAAGGAACCATGCTCTTGCTTGCTTTGGAGGTGCTGGGCCACAACATGCTTGTGCAATTGCCAGGTCATTGGGTATGAAAGAAGTACTCATTCACAAGTTCTGTGGGATCTTAAGTGCTTATGGTATGGGATTGGCTGATGTTGTAGAAGAGGCACAAGAGCCATATTCTTCTGTCTATGGTCCTGAAACTGTTTTGGAGGCCTCTCACAGAGAAGATATGTTATTAAAGCAGGTAAAGGAGAAGCTACAAGCACAAGGATTCAGTGAGGAAAACATTACAACAGAGACATATTTAAATTTGAGGTATGAAGGCACAGATACTTCTATCATGGTAAGGAGACATGTAAATGAAGATGGAGCAGGATATGACTATGCAGTGGAATTTGTAAAGCTATTCCAGCAGGAGTATGGATTCAAACTGCAGAACAGGAATATTCTTATTTGTGATGTAAGAGTTCGTGGCATTGGAGTCACTAATATATTGAAGCCACAGATCTTGGAACCTACTTCTGGTTCCGCAAAAGTGGAAGGCTACTACAAGATTTACTTCAAGAATGGATGGCATGATGCACCTCTCTTCAAGCTTGAAAATCTGGGACCTGGACATGTTATGCCTGGCCCTGCAATCATCATGAATGGAAATAGTACCGTGATAGTAGAACCCAACTGTAAAGCTGTTATAACTAAATATGGAAACATTAAAATTGAAATTGAATCTAATATAAGCACTGAGAAAGTAGCTAAAGAAGTTGTAGATGTTGTGCAGCTCTCCATTTTCAATCACAGGTTTATGGGGATTGCTGAACAAATGGGACGGACCCTGCAGAGAACTTCCATATCAACAAATATCAAGGAAAGGCTAGATTTCTCTTGTGCTCTTTTTGGGCCAGATGGGGGACTAGTTGCTAATGCTCCCCATGTCCCTGTGCACCTTGGAGCTATGTCCAGTACAGTTCGATGGCAACTTAATTACTGGGGTGACAATTTGGATGAAGGTGATGTGTTGGTTACCAATCATCCTTGTGCTGGAGGTAGCCATCTTCCCGATATAACTGTCATTACACCAGTTTTTGACAAGGGGAAACTGGTTTTTTTTGTTGCAAGTCGAGGACATCATGCAGAGATTGGGGGTATTACTCCTGGAAGTATGCCTCCGTTTTCAAAGTCCATATGGGAAGAAGGAGCTGCAATTAAAGCATTTAAGCTTGTGGAAAGGGGAGTTTTCCAAGAAGAAGGAATCATCAAACTTCTCAAGTTCCCCAGCTCTGATGAATTGGCCCATAAAATCCCTGGAACCCGCCGGCTTCAAGATAATTTATCAGATCTACATGCACAGGTAGCTGCAAACCAGAGAGGAATTTCCCTTATCAAAGAACTTATTGAGCAGTATGGTTTGGACACTGTTCAGGCATACATGACATATGTGCAGCTTAATGCAGAAGAAGCAGTGAGAGAGATGCTCAAGTCAGTTGCTACTAGAGTTTCATCTCAGTCAACTAGGTTTGGTGAGGAAAATTCTGTAACCATCGAGGAAGAGGATTACATGGATGATGGGTCTATGATACATCTAAAACTTACCATTGATTCTGATAAAGGGGAAGCGACTTTTGATTTTAGCGGTACTAGTCCAGAGGTATATGGGAATTGGAATGCTCCTGAAGCAGTAACCGCTGCAGCAGTCATATACTGCCTTCGCTGTTTGGTGGATGTTGACATTCCACTCAACCAAGGCTGCTTAGCCCCTGTTAAAATCCATATTCCTCCAGGCTCATTCCTTTCTCCAAGTGACAAGGCTGCTGTAGTTGGAGGTAATGTTCTCACATCTCAAAGAGTAACTGATGTTGTACTTTCCGCATTTCAGGCGTGTGCTTGCTCTCAGGGTTGCATGAACAATCTCACTTTTGGGGATAATACATTCGGTTACTATGAAACAATTGGGGGTGGAAGTGGAGCTGGTCCAAGTTGGGACGGGACAAGTGGAGTCCAGTGCCATATGACTAATACCCGTATGACTGATCCAGAAATTTTTGAGCAGAGGTATCCTGTTATTTTGCATAAATTTGGACTAAGAGAAAACAGTGGGGGAGATGGACTTCATAAAGGGGGTAATGGGCTTACAAGGGAGATAGAGTTTAGGCGGCCGGTTGTAGTGAGTATTCTTTCAGAGCGGCGAGTTCATGCACCAAGAGGTTTAAAAGGAGGAAAAGATGGGGCTTGTGGGGCTAATTACCTTATTACACGAGATAAACGTATAGTTTACCTTGGAGGTAAGAACACTGTTGAGGTGCAGGCAGGTGAAATTCTGCAGATTCTAACACCAGGTGGTGGTGGGTGGGGTTCTTGATTATGCTGGGCCAAATTGCATCATTATAAGTTTACCATACTGTTAAATTTGCAATGTTTCTTGTCTTGATAGTGTAGCAAAAATATTTGAGCAGAGATATCCTGTCATTTTGCATAAATTTGGAATAAGAGAAAACAGCCAGGGAGAAGACTTCATAAAAGGGGTGATAGACTTATAAGGGACATAGAGTTTAGGTGGCAAGTTGTAGTAAGCATCGGAGATTCTTGCACCAAGAGTTTTAAAAGGAGGAAAAGATGGGCTCGTGGGGCTAATTACCTTGGAGGTTAGAACACTCTTGAGGTGCGGTCAGGTAAAATTCTGCAGATTTTAACTCCAGGTGGTGGTGATGGGGTTCTTGACTATGCTGGGTCAAAGTGCAGCATTATGAGTTCTACCTTCCTGTTGAATTTGCACTACTCGTTTTGATAGTGTATCAAAAACATGTTTGCAAGAAAGAAAATAAAAGATTAAAATTTTCCTCTTTTCATTTTTTTTTTTTTTTTTTCCTGTGCGATTTTTATGCTATTAATTAAAGTACCTTTCTTGTTTGCAAGTGCAGGATATTGCATTACGTTTATAATAAAGCACGTCTTTTTTTATTACATTTGTCTTGTTGAAATTTCTTTGGGAGGGTTTTGTTTTGGTTGTTCTTTGAAGTTTTAGAAGTTAATTAGTAATATTATGTCTTGGGCGATGGGCATCTCGTGTGTTCTATTCTGCAGCCATTACCAAAAGGTATGGTATTTGCGCTCGTGGAATAGCTGATTGATGGTATCGTTTTAATTTTTCAAAGCTGCATTAACAAGACAAGCACTATTGAAAATGGGTTTCCCTCTGAAGTCAGCAGATTTTCCCTCTTTCTCTGCATATGATATAAATTTATCCAAATTTAAAGATACTAATACGGTATTTTTGGTGGCATTAATTTATTAATCTTCGAGTTAAGCTTTCAATTAGAATGTTGTGATAAACAAGCACCATATTTTACAAATTTTTCCTGTTGGGATTTAAATAGTAAGTTTGTATGTTTGCCTTTGGCATAACAACGCTATACATGACCATGCAATTTCTCATATCATGTGCAGTTGAGCACTGAGAAAATTAATTTTCATGCAAACAATGTTTTTCTCAAGAAAACAGTCAACCTATAGTTGGTTTTTTTTTTTAAGCATTTCCACAGCCTGCATGGTAATTGATTTAATGCACGTGGTGTTCATTGCAATATTGCAAAAACCCAATTGATTTTGCTATCAAAATTGAAGTATGCACTTTGTGCTTCATTTCTTGCTTGGCTTTCTTGGAAAGTATAGACTGAGATTTGTTTGAAACAAGCTGTTAATTCTGGCATCAATTATCCTCTTAGATCCTTTTGGGCACCTGACAATTCTTGAAACGTAACTAAAACTGTCTTCATTCTATTTTCTGCTTCACTACGCTGCTACAGGCACAGATAACGTTGCACCAATTTAAGTCCAAGTAAACACAAGGACGTCGTGAAAATGAACATGATATCAAGTTTTTTTTTTTTTCAGCGTGATATCGAGGTTGCAAAACATTATTCGCGTGGTATGTCTGAGAAGATCGCTGTTTATGCCTCAAAAGGTTCTAACTTGAACAACGATTTAACTGGGCTTAGAAATTCAATACTAGAAAAATTGAAATATCAATACCCTTTCTGGTGTCCTCGATGGTAACTTGGGGCAAAACTTTTAGTATCCCAAAATGAATTTCATACAGTTTCTTAACAAGTTAATAAGAAAAAATGTTGAGAATGTGAGTATGATGCCTCAATGAACCTTTCACCATCATCATGTTACTCTAATTTCTATGGATGTTGTTAGTTTGATGGAGGACGACACGGCAGAAGCAGGGAATCCAAGCGACACATTATAACCCTCTGAAAGGATAGGTGATTCAGAAAGCAATAAGAGAAGTAAGAAGAGGTCCATTCAAATGTCAATGAATAAGAGATCAGCTGGTTTAGAATGCATATTGTCAAGAAAGATGAATCAAACAAATGTTCAGTATCAAACGGTGCTTATATGGACGACATTAATGCATCTGATATTTGACCAGATAACAATAACTGAAGCTATAGGAGTGGACCTGACTGTCACCAATAAGCCAAAAAGCATAGAGATGGAAAATCAGAACACGGAAAACAAGTATGGGTTAAGACGTGGAACCTATGAATGATACCACTAGGTCAAAAATGGATAAGGGCAAGGAACCTATGAATGCCAACAAGGGAATGCCACTGTCTGCTAATATAGGGAATGAACATGCACCGAACTCTTTATAACTAGTAATTAGTTTTTGTTGTAGATTTCTGGCACAAGCCAAACCCTATTCTGTTTTCACATGGAGAATGTAGAAATAAGGAGGTTGGGCCTTTGAATGATGAACAACATCCATGATTATTTGTCATAAGTCACTGTCAACCACAACAAAGTTTTTAATAACCACCAGGTCTATTGATGTGAAAGTTGGGTGAGTGGATATAGTATAACAATCCATCTGTAACCCATTTTCATTCAAATAATGAATAACCAATCGTAATAAAGCCAAAATATAAAATTTAGCCTGGCACTGTCAATATGAACTATGAAACATGCAAACAATAATGAAAATTAATTGACCAAGTCATTACAAATATTAAGCAAATTTGACTTTTCAAGTCACAAATAATGTTTCCTCAAACATATAGTGCAGTCGTCTTTGATTGGGCAATTAGCCCTCCCTGTTCAAAGTTATACACATATGAACTAATTCCAAACATAGCAGAACTTCCCAAAAAGGTTCATAATTTTTTTTTTCAGATTAAATAAAGGTGGGGGAAAATAGAAAGAAAGAAAGAGGATTTGCAGATAATATACCAACCTCCATGAAAGCTTTCCCCATCCAGATAAATCTGATCTGCAATCAACACTTTGACATTAGCTGCACTCAGCTTAATTTCTAATCAACCAATAGGACATCACTGCAACCAACTAGCAATCACTTTTGGTATTACCCACCATAAATGCATCATCAAGGGTGTTGCCAAGAATGTAATGAAGGTCTCTACCTGGTCAACAACAGATGATGCCATATCCATAATTATTTTCAACAGACAGATCTTTAAAATGAAAAAATAAAAATAAAACAAAAAGAACAGGAGCGGAATAGCCAATGAGCAAGACAACCAAATCTTCAAAGAAAGAAGCACTTCCCATCCAATACTGCAAACAAAAATAGAAGTAAATTGAAAAATAATGAGTAATTTAAACAATACCTTAAAGAAAGCCTCCTCCTGTCCATGTGGCATCTAATTTCCCATTAGGACCAACAACTTTCTTATCAGGTGCGCTCTGGTAGAAATTATCATCAAATCCATCATCCTTGGCATCATCCCAACCTGCCCATCCATCATTATTATGTGGTGCAGTGCCCTTTGTACTATCTTCTTTCCCAGTGTCTTTTTGATCCCAATCATCCCAAGAACTAGAGCTATAAGAAGCATAATTCCCACTTGATGACTGTCCTCCAGCAGATGATGAATTCCATCCTTTATTTTCATGCTTATTAAATTCCTGATAGTATCCATTACTTTCACTTTCATTTCGTTGCCAATTATCAGCCTTCCAGCCATCTTTAGAGAGTTCCTCAACCTTCTGAGAAGCCATAGCCATGACCCCCTTCATAATCCCCCATGTCCTGTGTCCAATCTCAGTTGTTTTTGCAGAAACAACATTGACGGTTTCATTCACCTTGTAATCATAGCCACCCTCCTTCACCTGTAACCAAGATACATTCATTAACCACATTTATATAATTTTCATTTTTTTACACATTCCGTAGTAAATAGGATAAAGGAAAGTTCAAAGAATAAGAATCTCCAAAACCAAGTTTTCATGCAGCAAATGAACTGCATAAATTATTACAACAAAACCATCAGGGGTCCCCACAAAGTCGCATCCTGAATAAAAAAAAAAATTGCACATTCTAGATGAAAAAAATGTAGGTGTTAAAGTAAATAGATGATAGAAAGACACAAAATTTAGAGGGAATGTATGAAAATACCCAATTTTATACCACCCAATATCTAGAGCATATACGCATCATCACCATTAGTGCAAAAGTTACATCACTCAGCTAAGCAGCCAACAATAGACATTAGCAGCATCATAGCCTTGCATAAAGTTCAAATGAAGGACCTAGTTCAAGTCCACCACAATGTCATCTAATTACCTTAAAACAATACTAATTACCTCGAAACAAAAATTATCTTCATATCTATTAATGTCTTAGTACCAAAATATCTCATCTCTCACCTCCATTACAATCAGAATTAGTTACCAAAATACCTCATCTCTCGCCTCCATTACAATTATAGATGGCAAATGGGCGGGTTGAGTCGGTTTTGGATCGGTCATTTCGGGTTCGGATCAAATTTAGGTTAGGATAATTTTGAATTTGGGTCATCACCGAATAATGTCATTATCGGATCGAGTTATCAATCAGGTCAGGTCATTATTAATCCGGGTCATCTTTTGGGTCAGATAATCAACGGATCAGATTAATTTATAGGTCGGGTTATTATTGAGTTTGGATCGTCATCAGGTCGGGTTGTCAACAAGTCGGATCGTCAAAATGTCGGATCATGATCGAGTTTCGGTCATCATCAGATCGAATTGTCAACAAGTCAGATCTTCAACTACTCGGATCACTATCGAATTTCGAATCACCATCAGATTAGATTATCTCAATTATCAGGTTTGTCTGTTCGAATTTTGGGTGAATTTATTGCAGGAGACCACCAAACACTTTATCAATTATGATAAAATCTGAAATCTGAAATTCATATATAATGTTCAATTATCAATTATGAGAATTAATTAGGCCACCAATTCACTATATATTGAACCATGAAAATATAAATTTCAATTTTCAATAGCCATATTTATCCACTAATTTAAAATAAAATCAATTGGTATAAAGCTTGTATATCCATTGCCTAATCTACTTCCATAAAGAATTCAATTTAAAAATCTAACACATCATTAGCTATTGTATTTCAATTTATACTTCTATCTATAATAAAAAAAAAAATTACATTTCTTCCTATAATCAAAAACAATAGAACCGAGTTTTAAGTATTACCACATTATATTAAATAAACTTTACCAAATCATATGTAAACACAAGTTATTGAAAGGAAAAATTTGAAAATATAATATGATAATGCACATATATATATATATATATATATATATATATATATACCACAAGAATTTATATTAAATTTTTAGAGAAAATTAAGTAAATAATTTTATAATTTAGATATTTTCTCTCATATATAATTATATGTAGATTTTAATTTTTTTTTAAACATTTGGTGATTTCGGATCGAATTATTTTCAATTTGAGTCATCTTATATTTCGGTTATTTCGAGTTCGGATGGATTTCGAGTCGGGTTGCTTTTTAGTCGGGTTGCGTCCAGGTTTAGGTCATTTCGGATTGATCTAATATCGGATTCAGGTCATTCTCAAATTAGGTCATTATCAGATTTTCAATCATTTGGGTAGGTCAGTAAGCGAATTCGGCGTCTCCTCGGGTCAGTTCATTCATAGGTTCGAATTTTTGTCACATCGGTTAATTTTCGGATACAAATTACTTTCAGGTGAGATAATTCGGATTTCGGATTATTGACTATTAAAGTCAAATCAGATCTGAGTCGGGTTCAATGTCGAGCGGGGTCCAGTTGAATCTCCGAGTTTGGGTTCATTTCGCCATCTATAATTACAATCAGAATAACACCAGATTATCCTGGGTCATCTTCCTTAAAATTCCTAACACACAAGACTGCATTTCCTGAGTCTGGAAGCCAAGCCCCCCCACCCATGCAATGTTGCAAGGGCAAAGCAAGGATCATAAATAAGCAGATAACATAGTATGGACATAATAGCCAGTAAAACTTTGATCTATTTATGATCAAATAGATCATTCGGAAATGTTTAGCATGTAGGGTAATTAATTTAAAATGTAATTAATAACAGAAACATTCAAACTAAAAGCTTTTGTAATAATATCACTGCAAGCTACTAAGTCTCCTATTTTAAATGCCAGTTGGCCCTTTTCTAGTAACATTGCTTATTCTTCCAACAAAGTAAATTGAAATATCTTTGCAACAGGCCAACAATAATCACCAAACAAGTCCACCCTCTTAAACATGTATAGCTACATCATAATTATCTTGTCAATGAACTACCATAAACCTGGCAGAGGATAGGTCTATTAAAAGATGAATCACACATAAGAGCAGTTTGTTAGTTTCAATAATCATATAATCACTAAAACAATTCAACACAGAAGTGCAGCAATTATATAACATCTAAAAGATAGAACATATATTGCTTAACTCCGAATAAAGAAATTAGAATGCTCATGTAAATGACCATGATGAAAAAAAATCCAAATACCTTGGAAGTAAGCTCTTTTGTGCCAGCTTGGACAACATTCGCAGCTGACTGAGCAGCAGATGCAGCAGCAAGAGATAACCTACCAAAACCCTGCAAGCCAAAAATGTTACATTACAAGTTGTAGAGTTGATCACCAAACCACAGATAATCCTTTCCCCTCAACCCCCAATAACAATAACAATAACAACAATGCACAAGAATCCAGTGGAATACCTGAGACATAACAGAGAGAACATCTGGTTGTGAATTATTCCTCTGCGAAGGTGCGGGACTTGACCCAAATCCCACATACTTCCCACCTTGTGATGGAGCAATGCCTTCAGGCCGTGACTCATTCTCAGCCACTTTGCTGGCAAAAAACTGTTCCTTATTAGCTGCAGAAGCCTCCAATTGCACTCTGGTATAAATATCCTGTGTTGATTTCGACCTCACTGGTACACCCCCCATTCCACCAGCACTATTACCCCTAAAATCACCCTCGGACTGATTCCTTCTCATATCATTCGAAGATCTATACAAATTATCGTTGCCCCAACTATCCCATCCTCCATTATTACTACCAAAACTATTATCACTGCCAGAAGAAGTTTGGGCCAGCGGTGGCTTTTTCTTGCTACTGACAGTTTCCTTAACCACTGGAGGGTCCCGCCATGGTCGACCCTCAGCCAATGCTTGGATACGGTCACGATAAACACTAGCGGCATTAGTATTGTACTTACTAACAATATCAGTCTCTTTAGAGATTCCATATTGGGCTAAGAAGGCGTTGAGCTTTTCATTACCTCCAGCTTCCATTTTCTTGATCTGGATCTCAGACCATGAGTCCATGGTGACGGATCGGACAAAGGAAATGTGAACACCAAGGCCACGGTGCTTACCAGAGCACTCTAGGCACATGAAGATACCGTAGGACACAGAAGCCCATTGCGGATTCTTCTGGGAACAATCAACACATATCTTGTTTCCCGGTTGTGATTGGAGGTCCCGGAGTCGCCTCGATGCTGCCATTAGGGGGTCTGATCCAGCCAATCTGAATTAGATCCTAGCAAATGAATTGAAAGAGGAGAAAGAAAGAAGGTTTATTTCCTTTGCATAAGCCAAACACTCAAACTCAAGACTCGAAACTACATTTCTAAAATAGAAGACAGATTGCAACCAATCTACCAATTCCTATCTGCGAACAAAATCAAGAATAAGCAATAATCCATGAAACATTTCAAATAAAGGTTAATAATTTAAAAACTCAATGAAACGGTGCAATCAATCAGAGTGGTTTTTTAAAAAAAAAAAATCATACAGCATTGATAAGTAGATCTCTCAATTCATTTCAATTGATTTGCAGTCAATCTAGCAAATTTGTTTTTAATACTCATAGTTAAGCTATCAAATATCTACAATAGTAAAAAATAAAAATCCCAACCACGTTATTCCTATAAACTGACCTCAATTAATTACTTACACCAATAATTGAGTTATAAGAAAGTAATAATTATAATAAAAAAGAAAAAGATAATATAATCGAAGCATATCGCATCCTAAATTACTAATAAGAATTCTAAAAAACCACTAATAGTCAGATCAATGATTAATTAATCTTCCCCAAATTGAAATTAGCTTGTAATAAAAAGAAGTTAATTTAAACTTCCAAATACAACATATGCAATCTCTAACTAGAGAATATGAGAAATAGCAAATGAAATCGAAGATCTAGAAACCCTTGACTCGTTTGATTCTTAAAATTCTGAGAGGGAAAAAGGAGTAGATTTAGAAGAAATAATAATAAAAATAATTAATTTTAAAATTCCAAATACAGATCCAACGAAATTATGCAATCTCTTGTTAGATACAATGAAAAATAGCGAATGAAATCGAAGATCTAGAAACCCGAGCCTCTTTTGATTCTTAAGATTCCGGAGATGTAAAAGGATAGTAGATTTAGAAGCTTACGGTGGTGCTCGGCCAGAAATGGAAGAAGATCGCGAAATGTCCCTCTCCGACGAGGTGAGTTGCAGAAGACCCCCAAGGTTAAGACTCAGAGCACTTGCCACGTTCGTAATATGGAATGAGACAAGTGTGAAAAATCTTATAAAGATAACGACGTCGTTTTTCAGGGTCTACAAAAACTTCAATTTAAAATTTTTCTAAAACAGCAGATACTAATTTAAATAAAATAAATAAATTATTATTTTAAAAATAATATTTAAATAAAAAATAAATATTAATATTTATCATTAATGAATATTAAAAATATTAATAGTTAATAATAATTTTATCAAATAATTACAATAATCAACTTTTAATAAATAAATATCAGTTATTAACTAATAATTATTAACAACAACTATTAAAAATGAGAATAAGTTAAATTTAAAAAAATTTTATAAAATTTAAATTCGATCCATTTAAAAATAAAAATATATGTCCTTCACTCGCCCTGCTTTGATATGAGAAGGATCAGATAACTGATTGAGTTGAATAATGCCTTTTTTATTTTTATTTTTTCTTTAAAAATGTATATATATTTATTTATATATATTTTAAAATATATATATAATATAATTTATATTTCATATAAAAAAAATAATTAAAAATTAAAAATATTAAAATTAAATATAAATAAAATATTAAAATTAAAAATATAAATAATCATGTCAAATCGAAATGAGTATTACCATTACTAAAATCCGATCTGAATCGATTTAAATCCAATAAGATTTAAAGTTAAAAACATGTCCTATTCTATTAACTAAACAGAACGGGTATTATCCACCCCATTTGAATCGGAGTAAAATAAATATATTATAGAATGGACAAAATTATCATTTCTACCGCTAACAAATAATAACTATTATGAATAACTAAATAAAACTTGAGCCTAAATAATTTTATAGCATATAATATCAAATTATCAGTTTTATGTAATTCAATATAATAATTTTTTTTTTTTTTTTTGTATTTAGTTATATCATATTAAAATATAATTTAAATTTATGTGAAAAATCAAATACTAAAATTTGAATTTCTATTTATTTTTTTTAATTATAAAATATAAGTTTTAATCACTTAACAACAATAAATTTAGGGGTATATTGAATGAGAAAAATTAAAAATTTTGATGAATCTAAAAAATTAAGTGTATTTAATAATAATTTTTACAGACTTCATAAAAATTGAAGATTATTCAATAATGATTCTTAGCGGATATATTGAATATGAAAAATTAAACACTTTAATAGATTTAAAAAAGTCATGTGATATTTGACAGTAACTATTAAAACCTTCACAAAAATTAAAGACTTTAAAAAAGTATATAGAAATTACAGATATTCAATTACAATTTTTGTAAAATTTATTAAAGTAAACAAGTATTCAAAAAGTCATTAATGTTTATAACTAATAGATTTTTGTATATTTTTATTGACTTTTTTTATAATGATATGAATAAAAAAAGCTTTTAAAAGTCATTCATTTTCTCTCCAGATTTCAATCAATTTTTTTATTGTATAGAAGTTTCATCTAAAAAAACCTTTTCAGTATGTCATTGGGTTTTTTTAATTTTTTATGTTATTTACGTTCTTTTTTTATTCATTAAGATTTTTTTTTAATATATTGTTTGTGTTTTTTTTGAACCAATTAAAATAGTTTATCCAATTTTTTTCTGATGATTTTGATATTGTAAAAATTAATTTCATATTTGTTGTCTACTTTTTTTACTTACTATTGAAAATATAATTATATGCATTTAAATTAAGTTCATCTCAAGTCCATTTTTCAAACATTATTTTTTAACTAAATCTGAGTTTGAACAATGTCAACTCCCTAATACCAATTAATACATGACTCAATGTCAACTCCTTAGTGTCTTATCTACCAGCAATAATGATTTATTTAGTTGAAATTGAAAAACAAATGAAATAAGATTTTAAAATTTTATTTCTAAATTTAATTTTTAGATAATTAAAAAATTATTAATTAAATTAAAATTTTGTCACGTTTCAAAAATAGAACACAACGGTCCTAGAGTGTGGGACCCGCTTATACAACCAACATCCGTAAAACCCCTGCTATAAAACTCATGAATCACTTGCTAATATACATTCTTTCCCAATAAACAATACTAACACATAATTTTCACATCTCATCCCACATTATTACCATCATCAATTATCCATCTCATATAGTTCATAATATATTAAGAAATTAATTTACATTATTTAATTACATAATACACATATTAACTATTGTCTAGCCTAAAATTAATCATAGAGCTTCTATGATATTTCACAAGTAATATGTTTAGAAAATTTACATGGTAAAAGATATTAGTTCCTCTGAAGAAGAAGGATACATCATAAACCACTACAACCTACTCTAAACCTATAAATGTTAGACCACTAAAAGGTGAGTAAAATTACTCAATGAGATCTAAACATATTATTATGAATAAAGGCTAGGTAAGGAAATGAACGATCCACCAAATACTCATGACAAAGGAAATAATTAACAAGTAAGCAAATAAGATAAATTAGAGCACATAAACAATGGTTAGGCACATGAATGAAAACAAAACATAATAAATATAAGGCCACATACTTGTAAAAAAGTCTCGTGAATTACATATTAGTAGCTTAAACTTGTTAAATGACATTAAATTTATCAAACCTTATGGTTAAGACTTAACACTTCCTAGCTAGGGTTTTGAAATAAATCAATTTATACATTGTCAATGGTTCTTACCCACGTGACCGACACTAGGGAACGAGAAAACATAAGACTTTCGGAACCCATAGTAAGCCTGACTGTCACGACCTATCTCAGAAGTCATGACGGTCCTAGGGTACGGGTGATGCATAGGCAACCGGTACCACGTAGAACCCAAATGACAATCTATATGACATGCAACAATCAAATATAACTCAATTAATTTTGAAAATGCTGTCGAATTTTCTTCAGTATTTCCCCTAAAAAAGGACTATGCCAAAAAAAAAATCAAGAACAAGAAAACACTTCTAAAATATCCAATCTCATCTCAAACATCATGATCCCTCTGGATCTCCAAATAATCTCAATATCTCCATCAATATATATATAACATACACCACAATTATATATGAATACACAAACATTTATTATACTCAATATATAAAAATATATACATGCAAACTTAACATTATCTACATGCCATAATCTAATTATAGTACCATGGAACCGTTCTACTTATTTTCTATTACATTATTTTAAGATTGGAGTTATACATGCAAAGATCTCTACGGCAGAAAAAATGTTGCCAATGGACTACTGGCCTCACCGAAGACCTGAAAAACAACAAATACTAAAGGAATGAGTATAAAAATACTCAGTGAGTTCATAAGCATAAGAATAAAGTAAATACATTATGTATAAAGTAACACCATTATAGTATTAAAATATTTATATACATAAATATATCATATGTATAATAATAATAATATTATCCAATATATTAACAATAAATATATTAACCAGCATATATAATCACAGGTAGCACATATATGATAT
>CANXYC010778560.1:0-23734 GCA_948193065.1 Aleurites moluccanus | reverse complement strand
CAACTATAACTATAACTATAACTATAACTATAACTATAACTATATATATATATATATATATATATATATATATATATATATATATATATATATATATATATATATTAGATTAATCATATTCGCTTAATTAAGATTACCATTAATATATTAATCAACTTTTTTTTTGTTTCTTTTTCTTGTTATACAGTCCTTGAGGCATACTTTTCACTTGAACACCAATGCTTAATTTGCTGTTTGGTTTCTATATATGCCAGGAATAATTATATAGAAAAATTAAGTATTATCAATTTGTTATACTATTACATGGTACATATTACCCAACTAAATAGTCTGATTGGACAATTGTGCGACAGGGAATGAGAACGTTTGTCAAGAAATTAAGAATAGTTTAAAGTTACTGTGTGTTGAATAACAATGGAAATATGGAACTCCACAGCCTTTATGTGAGCAAATATTATTTTCAACATCAGTTCTGTTCACCCCTTGGAGAATCACCCAAGATAGTTAAGGAAACAAAGATAGAAAAACTTTATGAATTCTCTCCCCTTACAATTTTCTCTTGTTTTCTATAATCAAGCTGTCTAGGACCACTTCTGAGTATGCAATCCTCATATTAGTAAATCTACTTGTAATCTATATAATCTAAATCCATTTGTTTATCCAAATAATTTCTATTACTAACTTGAAAATTTGTGTCATCAAAGATCATCATACAATCATACTAATAGTATGATATGGTAGTAATTAAGGTTTTTGCAAGTTGGTGCCATCCAACCAAGCTTTCAAGTGCTTATTACTTTTTTTTTATATATATATATAGGCCTATGTGCCTATAAATTCTTGAATATTTCTTCATGTTTCTATTTGAGCGTATGCTTTTCTTTTCTAGCTAAAAAAAGATTCGAATTTGTGATTTTGTTTCAGTCGAGAAATGCATATATTTTCAGGCCCATACATAGATGCTCTTTTGATTTTGTCCGTTGTGTATCAAATTGTGAGTCCATGCAGTAGCTAGAAGAACCCAAGAAGATAAATAATAGTCACCCTATACTTCTCCAAGAGGGTTGAATCCAACCATATATGCAAAATATGTTCATTTGTTGAGTTCAAATTATACTTAAAAATTGAGAGGCTAAAAATAAGAATGAAAAAGAAAAAGAATAAGTTTTGATGTAGTGGAAGTCTTCTAACAGTCTGTTGATTCCGGATGAATACCATGCTAATAAGCATCAAAATTCATTGATTCAAAAAATACCGAAAATTAGAATACTTTCACACAAAAAGGATAGTTTATGTCAATCAAAAATTTCCTCTAACCCTAAGCCTTACATGACTATATATAGTGAATAGTCTTCAGAAAACCTTAGAAATCTAATATGATAATTTATTATGAAAAGAAAATAAATCATCAAATTTACATAAATGAGAAAACAAATCAAACTAACTTAATGTCACATCCCCACTTCGGAGATATGACGATCCTAGGAAAAGGGTTAGTTTAAGGCTACTGGTTCCCGTATAGACCATCCTAACTTACAATTTATTAACTTATAAATTATTTACGCAAATTTTATAAAAATTTCTCCAT
The DNA here is from genome assembly GCA_948193065.1 of Aleurites moluccanus. Taxonomy (NCBI): domain Eukaryota; kingdom Viridiplantae; phylum Streptophyta; class Magnoliopsida; order Malpighiales; family Euphorbiaceae; genus Aleurites; species Aleurites moluccanus. The sequence continues at coordinate 22,146 of CANXYC010778560.1, read as the reverse complement.
AGTCTCCCTTGTAACCATAATAATCCCAAGTTACGACTTAAACAATTAAACATTATACACAACTTGCAAGAAAACCAACACTTCTAAAATTCTACCTTTCGTGCTAATACATACCTCTATTAATCATTTCCAACACATGCCCACATATGCAATTTGTTAAAACTTATATATAATTCAACATATCTTAAAGTTATACACAACTATTTACATAAATAATATTTTAAACCAATTTATCATGGAGCATTCTAGATAGACAAAATATGAGGCAATACATAGATATTATTGGTTCTAAGCTTAGATGAAGATGATAGGCTGGAACCTCCACTATCTACAACAGTCCTAAAAATATTAAACTATAAAAGAGTGAGTTTGTTAACTCAGTGAGTAATATATATATATATATATATATTACCTTACTTGTGAGGTTCAATAAAGAACTGGCTCACAAGAAAGGTAATGGCATCAATAAAAAATACAATAACAAATATGACCAGTAGTAAGGTAAAGGTTCAAATGAAAGATGTAATTTAACAATTCGTTCATGAGTAAGGGTCAATTGGCAATTTGTTTCAATTATCCAATTTCATCAAAATGGCATTTAAGATACACATTATATCATGTTATCGTTATAAATGACAGAACCATCATTTGATCATTTAAACAGAGACTACAATTTGGTAGCATGTTTTTCTCTCATACAGTTGATCAGACTACATGGCTAGAACCACCGTTCCCCTTCAAGCTAGGGCCATCAAACCATTATGCACAATGTCATTAAAACTTATGTCATTTCATTAATGCCATGTAAAGTGCTTAATCATTATATATCAGAGAATAAACTTAAGCACTTTTCAAGGGTTTCATCAATGATGCAATTGGTTAAATTAAAGAATCATCAAGATAGGCTTGATTAGAAGCAAATTAGGTCAAATTAACTTTGGTTTCATTCAATCGAGTATTTGGCCAAAAGTTCAAAATTTTATTTCAATGGCTATAATTTTAATTATTAGGTTATCTAAGGTGTATTTGGCACACAGATAAGGACTATGAAAAGAATTAGCCAAAACAAAATAAGAAAATTCAAATTAATAGTTTATATCTATTCGGTCAAGAAAATGTAATCCAAGAAATAGGCGTTTTCAATCATTTAAAAGTGTTAATGAGACTCAACAAATATATCAAAGAATTCAAAGATTAACTGGAAACAAAATTAATGAACTTAGGTCTCAAGGTGTATTGGATCAATAAGGTGTCACAATGAAAGGAACATTTTTAAGATTTTAAGCATGCCAATAAGATTCAATAACCTTATTGAGGAATTCAATGATCATTTAGGGATGACAATTATGAAGATATGATATATAGGTTATTTGACCATCTTGGCAATTTTGCATAGAATTTAGGGGTTCATTAATCAAGTTGACCAATCATGGAATATCAAGTAATGAAATCATTTGGAACTATGAATGACATGAAAATAATCATGAAATCTCAAAGAATGCTTTGGCCAACAATGAGACATTTCAAGGAAATTTCAATAATTCAATTTGGTAACAAATTTAAGTAAAGTAATGTATACATTACTCACCTCTATAAGCAAAAATCCAAAATTGATCTTCCTTCTCTACTCAACAAAGACAAAAGAGGTGATCATGAACCTTTTTGTCATCCCCTTTAGATGCTGCACATACTATTAAATATAATTTAGTGTCAATTTGATAAGAACTTATATTAATTAAAACTCTAATTAATCAATTTCTTTAAAATTCCCAAATCTTAGGGTTAATTTCAACTTTCATCCTACTGGCAGTCTTGGTTCTCTTAGGCATATATCATTCTATACTTATCCAATTGCTTCAATTTTTTTCGTATTTAAACTAGACATCTCAGGCTCTAATATATCAAACTTAGATTTTTTTAACCCCTATACAATTTATAGTAGAATATCTAATTCAATCCTATATCTTGCAATCTACCCTGCAATTTCCTATGCGAGCAACCTCTACTTTTTTACTTGTATCTCCTTATGTAGATATTCAAATCCTGTTCTGTTTTCACGAAATTTTATCTAAGACATAGAGGAAGATTTTTCATGTTGACTTTCCCCTGAATCTGACCTCAAAGTCCTCAAAATTGCAAAACTCAATTGGGTCTCCTAGCACAAACCCTAACCCGAGTTAGATTTAATCAGTGATCTATATATCTCAACACAACAATAATTTGATAAAATTTCCTTAAAGACAAATAATCTAGACATATAAATCTATAACCTTAATGTTTTAATAATCATCAAATTCCAAATTTAAGGGCATGAAAATTCAGCCCTAAGATTCTATCAAGACATAGAAAATTTTAAATTTTTAAGGATTTACTTCTAATCTTACTTTCTTTCACTAATTAAACCTCTAAATTAACATTAAGCCTTATTGAATCATAACATGAGACAAGTTAAGGTTTTTACCTTTTGAATCCTTTTGAAGAATTTATTTTAACTATCTACAAATTTGATGAAGAAAATGAGGTTTGGAGATAGAGGTATAGAGTTTGATGAAGATGGAGAGGTGATTTGAGTAAGTGATGTGAAGCAAAATTTTGGAGAATTTTATGGTGAGATTTTCAGCCAAGGGAAGAGGAAGAAGAAGATGGTAATAATTTTCTCTAATTATATTTATTTATAATAATTAATAACCAATAAGAATTTTAGACAAAGTAAATTTAAGAAAAAATAAAAAGGACAATAACCTAGCCTAGTTTATGTCTTCATTCATTTAGTTGAAATAAAACAATTTAATTTTGGTGAAAATCCTTCCACTTGGCTGGTCATCTGTGCTACATTTATTCTTTTTTTAATCATTAATTATTAGTCAAATTAAGTTTCACCAATTTCTCAAAATTTATAAAATTGTCATTTTCCTCCTCTTATTCTTCCATCTTTTTTCCTTCTCTATTTAAGTATTTAAATTTTATCAATTTTAGTCAATTCTATTTTTATCTCATCCATTATTCATTAACATTTAGGTGTACAAAAAAAAATTGGACAAAAGATTGCTTTAAAATTTATTAAAAATCGAATACTGAAGGGTATTTAAACATTAAGTTTTAAATTATTCTTTTTAAATCTTTTAATTGGTTTAATTAATCATCACTCTTTCTAACTCTTTTTAATCCTCTAATTATTTTTTCCATGATGCTAAGTTACCTAACGTAGGTTATCCATAATCTATTCTAAGTAATGTACTTTCTATAATTTATAATAATTTGATTTTCATTGATCATTTTCTTAAAATTATCATTCATCGTCTTATGGTTCTATTTGGGTTATTATATTCTATCCCCTTGAAATAAATTCATCCTCGAATTTAAAATTATACTAATCTCAAGTAGAGATCAATTGGAGGTACTTCTATTGCAAAGTGGATTTACTCTTCTATGAATATTTCTTATTATTTTACTTTAATTGTAGAACTTTTACCATATTATTAGATGCATCGTTCATACTCATTTCTGACTTCAACATTTCCTTCTCATATTAAACTAGTATAATATAATCTTTTATTCTTATAAATTCTCTAAATCCTTATCTTAATAATATTGAAACATACATTCCAATTTATCAGATATCCTTTTTCATAACCTCTTTACTTTGAATTGTTCAAACCTTTTATTTGATATATAAACCTTACACTTCAATTACTTGTTTCCATTCATGCCTCTAATAGTATTCTTATATACCCTTCATAAAAAATTTCTCATTCCATTTGATCCTTACTTGAACTAAGTATTATATGCATCAATATTTCTTCATTTGTTACAATTCCTTATTTATTCCTTTAGTCATACTTTATGTTCTTATAAAATTCTACTTAATTTAACTGTGACCTCAATTATTGTAAATTATCTCATCACTACTTCCATTTATTATTTTTAGTGTAATTTATGAAGAATTCTTAATATCCATACTTTCGTTCATATTATACTGTATTCTATATTTCATATCTCCATATAGTTTAATAAACCATCTGTAATAACCCAATCGAGACCTAATTTAAAATAATTGAGACCAAAGTTAAAGAAATCGAGACCTAAATTACCGAGATCAAAGTTAAAGAAATTGAGACCTAATTTAAAATAATTGTGACCAAAGTTAAAGAAATCAAGACCTAATTTAAAATAATTAATACCAAAGTTAAAGAAATCGAGACCTAATTTACCGAGACTAAAGTCCAAAAAATCGAGACTAAAGTCTAAGAAATCGAGACCAAAAGTAAAATAATTGAGACCTAATAACTATAGGTTTGAACACCTTTTGGTATTCAATTTTTTAATAAATTCTAAAGTAATTTTTTGTCCAATTTTTCTTCATAACCTAAAAGTAGATAAAAAATGAATGAGTTAAAAATAGAATTGAGTGAGATTGATAAAAATTTAAATGCTTATGTAGAGAAGTAAAAGAGATAGAAGAATAAGAAGAGGAAAATGACAATTTTATAAATTTTGAGCAAAAATAAATAAATAAAATAATAAATATAGTTATTTGGAAGCATAGTGGCCGGCCAAGTGGGAGGTTCTCCACCAAATATATTTGCTTAATTTTATCTAAAAATAACTTAGATACAAAATTAGGCTAAGTTAATTTCCATTTCATTTTTCTTCAAATTTTCTTTTCAAAATTCTAATTAGTTAATAATTATTATAAATGAACATAATGAAAGAAAATTATCACCATCTTCTTCTTCCTTTTCCCTTGGCTGAAAAATTTCACATTAAATTCTCCAAAATTTTGCTTCACCTCACTCACTCAAGCCACTCTCCATCTTCATCCATCTTCATACCTCCATCTTCAAACCTCCATCTTCAAAGCTCCTTTTCTTCATCAAATTTATAGATAGTTATAAGAAATTATTCAAAGGTCTTCAAGCAGTAAAATCTTTAGCTAACTCTATAATTTGATTTAATGAGTTTTTAATATTAATTTAAAGGACTAATTAGTGAAATAAAGTAAGATTACAAGTAAATCCTTAAAAATTCAGAATTTCCTGTGACTTGGTAGAATCTTAGGGCTGAGTTTTCATACCATTAAATTTAGAATTTGAAGATTCTTAAAGCATGGAAGTTTTAGATTTACATGTTTAAATTATTTTTCTTTAAGGAAGTTTTGTTAAATTCTTTCTGTGTTGAGACATATAGATCACTGAATAAGGCTGACTCGGATTAAGGTTTGTGCTGAGAGTCCCTACTAAATTTTACAATTTAGAGAATCTTAAGTTCTGATTCAGGGAAAACTCACATGAAAAATATTTCCATGTCTTAGTTAAAATATTCTAAAAAAAGAACAGAAATTGGATATCTAAAAAGTCAGTTATAAGCAAAATAGTGAGAAATATCCAGGTAGAAATTGTAGGATAGATTATAGATTTCATATTTGTATTCAAAATTCCACTATAAATTATATATAGCTTAGAAAAATCTGATTCTTAAATATGTTAGAACTGAAAATATATAATTTAAGTAGGAAAAAGTGTTGAAACAATTGGATAGATAAAACTTGAGATATGAATAAAAGAAGCAGAGCTGCCCAAAACCAAAAGTTAAGAATCAAAGGGTTTTTACAAAATTAACTTTAGAATTGTGTAATTGAATCCTGGTTTAGTGCTAAAATATATTCCATATGTGTTATAGCTTCAAGAAGGAAATAAAAGGAAAAGGAGAGTGAGGAATCAGACCATCCATTTTATCTTTACTAGAAGAAGAAATCACTTCTTCATTTTGTATTTTGGAGATGAGTAACATATATATATTCTTTTACTTGTGTTTGAACTCAAATTAATTTATTGTAAATACTACCACATTGCTCATTGATGGATAATGAATCGTAGTTGTTGTAATAACCCGAAGGATTATAATAGGAAACCCAAATCGGGTAGGAATTTTTTTTTAATTCTCCAGAGGGTAATAACCGAAAATTAATCAAGGATAATGAAAAATAGATATTAAAGTGAATTATAGAATTTAAATGAGAATTAAATCGAATAAAATGGACAATATGAATATAGTTGAAAATACTAAAGCATTCAAAATTATAGCAAAATAAATTGAAAATACTTAAGAGTTAATTAATTGATTAATTACTAATTAATCAAAGATTAGCCTAAAAAGTCAACAAAAGTGACTATATATATATATATAATTTAAAATGATTTAATTTTATGTTTTTTTTTCTTTATTTCTTTTTCCCTAATTTTCCTATTGGACCATTTGTTATATAAATAGATAAGTATTAAGGAAGCCATTATCTTCTTCCCTTCTCCTCCCATGGCCGAAATTTTTAAGCTTTTCTCCATGAAAATTTTTTCTTTCTAGCTTCCTAAAATCTCTTGATCTAGCATAAATCCTTTCATAAATAATATTTTCCCCAACACATAATTGAATTATTTGGGCTTAGATAGAAATTTGGAGCAATTTTTCTTCAAGGTAAATTTCTTAACAAGTTTTAAAATTCATTTTTGATGAGTTATTTGAATGGTTAAATGATAGGATGATATTTCTAGAGTAGAGAAATTGATTGGAAATTATGAAATGTTCCATCTCAGAAATTTCCTGAGACTTGGAAGAAATTTGGGCTTCATTTTCGTGCCCTTAGGTGTAGAATTTGAAAATGTGCAAAACACAAAAGTTGTATCTGTGTATGTGGAGAATATATGTTCTTCAGAACATTTTGATTGACTCTTTCTGTGTTGGGAGATATGGGTCTCCAAACTTGACTGACTCGGATGGAGTTTCATTACTGTTAAATTCCTGAGACTCAGTAGAAAGTTGAAACTAAGTTTTGAGGACTTTAATATAGGAATTTGACAATATTTAAAACATGAAAGTTGTATATATACATGTCATTAATATTTTTTATTTTGGAAGTGTTATCAAATTCTCACTATATTGTTAACTATGGATCCCTGAGTCAGACTGGCTCGGGTTAGGAATTTCAAAAGTGTAACTCTTCTGAAATTAGTAAATATGAGGACCTTAAGTTCCGAATCAGGGGAAAGTAAAAACATGAGAAATGTGTCATTATGTCTTAGATAAAATTCAGTAAAAATAGAGTAGCATTTGAACCTACACATAATGATTTATAAGTGAAAAATCAGGGTATGCTTGGGTAGAAATTTCAAGATTTCTGAATATTGTCTAGAATTTAGATTTGCTTGTTGTATTTTAATGAAATTAGGTTTCTAAATTGAGATTTATGTTTGTTATAACTGCACAAAGGAATGATAAAAGAAAAGACAAGGAAGTGGAAGACCACCCTTTTAGTTTGTGCTAGGTGGTTGGACACATTGGATTTTTGGGGTGAGTAACATATACGTTTCTTTACTTGTTGCCTTTGCATATTGTTTCCTTGAATTGTCCCTAAGTAATTGAATTATTATTAAAATTTCTTGATTATGTAGCCATTGTTAATTGAATCCTTGATATATATATATATATATATATATATATATATATATATATATATATATATGTATTGATTGATGTTCATTATTGGATAACATTTTTACTTACCCTATATATATATGGGACCATTGACAGTACTACTCTCCCGATGGGATAGATGTTTGTTCATCGGGCATTGTATAGAGTGTATTATATTGAGAACCCTAGGAGGGGATTAAGCTCCTAAACATACAGTCTGATCAACTGTATGACTATTGACATGCTACTTAATTATAGCCTCTGTCCATTGTTCATTTGATTTTGCTAACTGTCATGGATATAGAATATTTGGTTCACAATCTTTTCTTGCAAGTGACCAATGTTATTAATTATATGATTATTCCTATTGAACTATATTGCACTTAAAACTTGATATTGAATTCCATTGGAAACCTTATTTCTTGGCATTGATATTACTATCTTGAAATATTATAATTTGTTATTGAATGACCTTTCTTGTGAGCACTTAGCCTCACAAATGAGGGAATATATAAGTTATTCACTGAGATTCGTCTCACCCCATCGTGGTTTATCCTTTTAAGGGTTTGATAGATAGCGATGCTTTCATTTTCTCTCTCTTCTTTCAGGAGTGAAATTTTCTTTATCTTTGTAATGACTCCTTATTTGTATTTATGGATCTTTCTATAGTAGCTCCATGATATGTAATAATGAATTTAGTAATGATAATGTAAAATGAAGCCATGTCAATGAGATGTAATTATTACACTATATATATGTAAAGTATTGGATTGGAGAAAATGATAATAAGTGTGGCATGTACTTTGTACTATGGGATGAGTATGAGAATAGAAGTGTTGACCTGTATAGGTTGTGTTAATGTTGGTTCTGAAAAGAGGGACTTTGGGTCCTGGGTACTAGATTGTAAAAGTATAGTAGTTATAGAAAATTTTCTATAGAAATGCAGAATGGGGTTCTATGGGTTTAGGTGGCCTTATGTCTTCCCCATACCCTAGGACTGTCATATCTCTTGGAATGGGGGATGTGACAGAGTTGGTATCAGAGCAAAGAAATAAAGGTTGTCTTAAGTGTATAAGTGTACCATGGAGCATTAGGATTTTTGTAACGTCAATTGTTGTTAGCTGTTATGTGTTCATCTGTGTTCTGTTAATTGATGTCTATTCCTTTTGTGTGTTTATAAAATATGCCGCCATAAGGACGTCTGAGAGGTAGGGAATGGGGCAGAGGTGCTGTTCATCCGGAATTTGTTAGGCGAGGTTCTTCTCGATCTGGTTGGAGAAGGGAGGCTGAGGAAGTTTCCCAAGTAGCACCAGATAGAGATGAATCAGTTGAACCGCCACAAATAAGAAGAAGAAGAGAAAGAGAAGAGGAAGTTGTGGCAGAGAATGTTAAGATAATGAATGAAGCATTGATGAGAGAAAATGAGTGATTAAGGAAAGAAATAGAAGAGTTCAGGCGACGCAAGCCAGATAATATGCCTGTACCACCCCCAACACCTGTAATTCCTCCACCAGTAGCAGTGCCACCTCCTGTGGTTCCACCTATAGCACTGATGGTTAGACAGGTTATTGATAAAGGGGGGTTACTATGTTCAGTTTTCTAAAACTTGGACTACTAGAGTTTGGAGTTGAGCAGGGAGACGACCCTAGCCCTTTCCTAGATCGACTAGAAAAGGTGGTAAAGATGTTGCCTTGTTCTAATCAGGGCTATTGAGTTGATTGATTTACTGCTTAAGGATAGAGCCTGGGACTGGTTTGAGAGGCACATTGGGAAGCGGTTGTATGGAGATAATCCGCCTACCTGGGATGAGTTTAAATAGGCTATGCTTGATGAGTTCCTTACAGAGGGAGAAAAGAGTAAATGTATGATACAATTTGAAAGATTAGAGCAGGGAAGTTTGACTGTACCGAAGTTTGCTAAGGAATTTTTGAGGCTAGCAACATTTGCTAGACAAATAGTTCCTAATGAAGCTGCGAAGATCCATAGGTTCAGAAGAGGACTGCATGTTTCCCTCCATAACTCACTGTTAACAGTGGAGTTCACATCCTTAACAAAGTTGATTGATAGCGCAACTCAGATGGAAGAAAAATATAAGGATGAGAGGGCAAAGAGTGAGCAGAGAATGAGAGATGGAAATAGGGGACAAAGCAGTCAGAGGAAGACAAGAGAACAGAATTATCAAAGTAGGCCTATAGAGAGTGGTTTTAGGCCTTCAAAGAGCCAGCCAATAGCTAGTATGGGTAGAGGGCAGAGTAGATCCGAGGTTGTTTCATCAACTCCTCGAGCATCTGCTAGTGTACATCATACAAATTAGCCCTCACAGAGTACTCTTATATATGGGACTTGTGGCAGATGACATTCTGATGCATGCTGATGGTTGACGAGGGCTTGCATGAGATGTGGCCAGCATGGCCATTTTATTAAAGACTATCCACTCACCGTAGGTCAGCAGGGTCAACAGAGAGTTACTGCATCCTCATAGCCAACAGTTCAGCAGACTTAGGGTACCTATAGACCCTAGTAGGTAGAGGTAGAGGCCATAGTATTGCACATGGTTCTTCTCAACCATCCTCAGGCAGAGGTCAGGGTAGAGTATTCGCCCTTAATCAGCAGGAGGCAAAAGCATCTAACACAACTGTGGAAGGTATGGTTTTGATTCAAACTGAGTTGGCTAGAGTTTTATTTGATACTGGTACTACTCACTCTTTTGTGTCTTCTGCTTATGTGAACAAATTGGGAATGGATAGTAGTCAAATGGAAATGCCATTAGAGGTTTCCACACCCTTAAGAGACACTATTGTGGTAGATAGAGAGTACAGAAACTGTAGAGTGGGAATTGAGGGGAGAAACATACTAGTAACTTTAATTGAATTGCCAGTGTTGGAATTGAATATTATATTGGGTATGGATTGGTTATCACAGAATTGAGCTTCTATTGATTGTTATGAAAAGAAAATAGAATTTAAACCGGAAGGGAAGACGAGTTTTGTGTATCAGGGTGAGAGAGTGGGGGTGATGGCGAATGTAATTTCAGCCATTGGAGCGAGACGACTATTATGAAAGGGATGTAAAGCTTATTTAGCACATGTATTGGATACCCGAGCAATTGGTTCTGATATTACTCATATTCCTGTGGTAAATGAATTTGTGGATGTATTTCCTGAGGAATTATCAGGTTTACCACCGAAGAGGGAAATTGAGTTTGAAATAGAAGCTTTGTCGAAAACTAATCCAATATCCATTCCTCCGTATAGAATGGCACCAACTGAGTTGAAGGAGTTGAAGATCTAGTTACAAGAATTGTTGGATAAAGGGTTCGTACGACCCAATGGTTCACCATGGGGTGCGCCGGTTCTTTTTATGAAAAAGAAAGATGGATCTTTGCGCATGTGTATAGATTACCGGCAACTTAATAAGGTGACAATTAAAAATAAATACCCATTGCCAAGAATAGATGATCTCTTTGATCAATTACAAGGTGCTAGTTGTTTTTCAAAGATTTATCTACGATAGGGTTATCATCAGTTGAAAATCCGTAAGGAAAATGTGATGAAAACTGCATTTAGAACTAGATATGGTCATTATGAGTTTTTAGTATTGTCTTTCGGGTTAACAAATGCTCCTGCCCTTTTTATGGATCTGATGAATCAGATCTTTAACCCGTTATTGGATAGATTTTTTTATTGTTTTTATTGATGACATCCTCAATTATTCTCAAAGTAAGGAGGAACACGAAAAACATCTGAGTGGTATTGCAGACTCTTCGGAAGCATCTGTTGTATGCCAAATTCTCAAAATGTGAATTTTGGCTTTCTGAAGTGTGTTTTCTAGGTCATGTTATTAGTGGAGAGGGTGTTAAAGTTGATCCCAAAAAGGTCGAAGCAGTTCCAGAATGGCCTAGATCAACTAATGTGACCGGGATTCGTAGTTTTCTGGGAATGGCTAGTTATTATCGTCATTTTGTGAAGGATTTCTCTAGGATAGCCATGCCATTAACCAGATTAACAAGAAAGAAGTCAAGTTTTAGTGGGATGATGGTTGTGAAGGGAGCTTTCAAAAGCTCAAAACTTATCTCACTATAGCTCCAGTATTAGCATTACCTACAGACGCCGGTGGATTTGCTGTTTACTGTGATGCTTCAAGAGTGAGACTTGGATGTGTATTGATGCAACATGGGAAGGTGATTGCTTATGTTTCCAGACAATTAAAAAAGTATGAAGTAAATTATCCGACATATGACTTGGAAATGGCAGCAGTTGTTTTTGCATTAAAGATTTGGAGACATTATCTGTATGGGGAAAAGTGTGAAATCTTCACTGACCATAAAAGTCTTCAGTATATTAAACAACAAAGAGATTTGAACTTGCGATAGCGAAAATGGGTGGAGCTAGTCAAAGATTATGATTGCCAGATACTTTATCATCCTGGTAAAGCAAATGTAGTGGCAGATGCTTTAAGCAGGAAGTCAATGGGCTGTCTATCTCACATTGCCGTAAGTAAAAGACCGTTGATCAAACAACTGAAATAGTTGTTCAATATGGGTATTCGGTTGGAGATTACTGATTCAAAAGCTATATTTGCACACTTTCAAGTGAGGACAATGTTCATTGATGAGATTGTAGCCTCACAGAATAAAGACCCATATTTAGTGAAGTTAAAGGAAGATATGGTAAAGTATACAGATGATATATCAGTTGAGAAGCCTTCTGACTTCAAGGTAGAAAATGGTGTATTGAAATTAGGACATATATTATGTGTACTTGATGTGGATGGATTACGGGGGAAAATTATGCAAGAGATGCATCATGCACCTTATAGTGTTCATCCTGGAGCAATAAAGATGTATCATGATTTGAAGAGTTGTTATTGGTGGCCTGGTTTGAAAAAAGATGTGTCTAAGTTTATATCTACTTGCTTAGCTTGTCAACAAGTAAAGGTTGAACATCAGAAACCTTCGGGTTTGCTACAAGAGAGTGCATTGCTGGAGTGGAAATAGGAGCAGATAACCATGGATTTTGTAGTTGGGTTGCCATGGACTGTAAAGGGTTATGATTCGATTTGGGTTATAGTGGATCGACTTACCAAATCAACACATTTCTTATAAGTTAAGACTATCTATATAGCAGCTCTAATATGCTAAATTGTATATTGATCAAATTATAAAGTGGCATGGAGTGCCAATATCAATCATATCGGATAGAGGTACTCAGTTTACTTCTCGATTTTGGCAGAAATTTCAAGAGGCATTGGGTACGCAGTTGAATTTTAGCACTGTATTTCATCCACAAACTAATGGGCAGACAGAAAGGACCATCCAAACATTGGAAGACATGCTGAGGTTATGTGTTTTGGATTATAGAGGCAGTTAGGACAAGTACTTACCTTTGGTGGAGTTTGCTTATAATAATAGTTATCATTCCACCATCAGTATAGCTCCATATGAGGCATTGTATGGCCAAAAGTGTCGTTCACCTATTTGTTGGGTTGAACCAGGAGAGAAATCAATTGAAGGCCCTAAGTTGATTCAAGAGACAATGGAGAAAGTTTCAGTTATTAGGGAGAGAATAAGAACAACTTTCAGTAGACATAAGAGTTATGCGGATCCAAAACAGAAGGATGTACAGTTTGCTATTGGTGACCATGTGTTTCTTAAAATTTATTTGATGAAAGGAGTAATGAGATTTGGCAAAAAGGGAAAATTGTCACCTAGGTATTTAGGACCATTTGAAGTATTGGATAGAGTTGGCAATGTGTCCTATCGCTTAGCTCTTCCTTCGAGTTTAAGCCACGTACATCCTGTATTCCTTATTTCTATGTTGAGAAAGTATGTACCCAACCCATCACATATTCTTCCAGTGCAAGAAATTGAAATAGATAAAGACTTGTCATATGAGGAAATTCCTATTTAGATTATGGATAGACAAGTGTGGAAGTTAAGAAATAAAGAGATTCCGATGGTGAAAGTGCTATGGAGAAATCAAGGTACTGAGGAGTCCACTTAGGAAAGCGAATTTCTTACGCAATAGAAGTATCCTCATCTGTTTTCTTCATGAGGTAAGACTGTTTTTAAATTCGAGGATGAATTTATTTTATAGGGGGTTAGAATGTAATAACCCGAACGATTATAATAGGAAGCCCAAATTGAGTAGATTTTTTTTTTTTTAATTCTCGGGAGGGCAATAACCGAAAATTAATCAAGGACAATGGAAAATAAACATTAAAGTGAATTGTAGAATTCAAATGAGAATTAAATAGAATAAAATGGGCAATATGGACATAGTTAAAAATGCTAGAGTATTAAAAATTATACCAAAGTAAATTGAAAATACTTGAGAGTTAATTAATTAATTAATTACTAATTAATCAAAAATTCGCCTAAAAAGTCAACAAAAGTGGCTAAATATATATATATATATATATATATATATATATATATTAATGATTTAATTTTTTTTTCTTTATTTCTTTTTTCCTAATTTTCCTATTGGACCATTTGTTATATAAGTAGATAAGTGTTAAGGAAACTATCGTCTTCTTCCTTTTTCCTCCCATGGACGAAATTTTCTAGCTTTTCTCCATGAATTTTTTTTTCTTTCTAGCTTCCTAAATCTCTTGATATAGCATAAATCCTTTCACAAATAATATTTTCCCCAATATTTAATTGAATTATTTGGGCTTAGATAGAGATTTGGAGTAATTTTTCTTCAAGGTAAATTTCTTAACAAGTTTTGAAATTCATTTTTGATGAGTTATTTGAATGGTTAAATAATAGGATGATATTTCTAAAGTAGAGAAATTGATTGGGAATTCTGAAATTTTCCATCTCAGAAATTTCCTAAGGCTTTGCAGAAATTTGGGCTTCATTTTCGTACCCTTAGCTGTAGAATTTGAAAATATGCAAAACATGAAAGTTGTAGCTGTGTATGTGCAGAATATATGTTCTTCAAAATGTTTTGACTTAATCTTTCTGTGTTGGGAGATATGAGTCTCTAAATATAATTGACTTGGATGGAGTTTCATTTCTGTGAAATTCCTGAAACTCAGCAGAAAGTTGGAGTTAAGTTTTGAGGCCCTTAATGTAGGAATTTGACAATATTCAAAACATTAAAGTTGTAGATATACATGTCAGTAATATTTTATCTTTTGAAAGTTTTTTCAAATTCTATTGTTAACTATAGACCCTTGAGACAGATTGGCTCGGGTTAGGGATTTTAGAAGTATAACACTTCTGAAATTGGTAAATATAAGGATCTTAAGATCCGAATCAGGGGAAAGTCAAAACATGAGAAATATTTCATTGTATCTTAGATAAAATTCAGTTAAAACAGAATAGCATTTGGATCTACACATAATAAGTTATAAATGAAACATCAGGAAATACTTGGGTAGAAATTTCAGGATTTCTAAATGTTGTCTAGAATTTAGGTTTGCTTGTTGTATTTTAATGAAATTAGGTTTCTAAATTGAGATTTATGTTTGTTATAGCTGCACAAAGGAGAGATAAAGTGGAAGACCACCCTTTTAGTTTGTGCTAGGTGGTTGGACACATTGGATTTTTGGGGTGAGTAACATATACGTTTCTTTACTTGTTGCCTTTGCATATTGTTTCCTTGAATCGTTCCTGAGAAATTATATTATTATTAAAGTTTCTTGATTATGTAGCCATTGTTAATTGAATCCTATATATATATATATAAATGTATTGATTGATGTTCATTATTGGACAACATTTTTACTTACCCTATATATATATGGGACCATTGACAGTACTACTCTTCCGATGGGGTAGATGTTTGTTCATTGGGTATTGTGTACAGTGTATTATATTGGGAACCCTATCTAGGAGAGGATTAAGGTCCTAGACATACAGTCTGATCAACTGTATGAGTATTGACATACTAATTAATTATAGACTCTGTCCACTGTTCATTGGATTTTGCTAACTGTCATGGACGTAGAATATTTGGTTCACAGTCTTTTCTTACAAGTGACCAATATTATTGATTATATGATTATTCCTATTGAACTATATTGCACTTAAAACTTGATATTGAATTCCATTGGAAACCTTATTTCTTGGCATTGATATTACTATCTTGAAATATTATAATTTGTTATTGAATGACTTTTCTTGTGAGCACCTAGCCTCACAAGTAAGGGAATATATAAGTTATTCATTGAGATTCGTCTCACCCCATCATGGTTTATCCTTTTAAGGGTTTGATAGATAGCGACGATTTCATTTCCTCTCTCTTCCTTCAGGAGTGGAATTTTCCTTATCTTTATAATGACTCCTTATTTGTATTTATGGATCTTTCTATAGTAGCTCCATGATATATAATAATGACTTTAGTAATGATAATGTAAAATGAAGCTATGTTAATAAGATGTAATTATTACATTATATATGAAGTGTAAAGTATTGGATTGGAGAAAATAATAATAAATGTGGCATATACATTATAGTATGGGATGAGTATGGGAATAGAAGTGCTGACTTGTATAGGTTGTGTTAATGTTGGTTGTGAAGAGAGGGACTTTGGGTCCTGGGTACTAGATTGTAAAAGTAAAGTAGTTATGTCAAATTTTCTATAGAAATGCAGAATAGGGTTCTACAAGTTTAGGTGGCTTTATGTCTTCCCCATACCCTAGGATCGTCATACCTCCTGGAATGGGGGATGTGACAATTGTACATTATCATTGTTGCTCCTGAATGAGTGTCAAACCTTTTATTTTGGATATTGAAACTTCTTGTTTATGATAGTACTGTTGAATAGACCTTTGAATTTAATTGTTAAACATTATTCATTGTATATGAAATTCAAATATTAGCAATAATGGAACTACTCATCCGATGGAGTAGATATAATATCATCAGACTTGTGCACAAGATTACATTGCCATCCCTAGCTAGGAGAGGTGTAAGGTCCTAACCATACGATCTGATCAATCGTATGACTTTATTGACAAGCATGCTACCGGACTATAGCTTTTGCCAGATTTATTAATAGTTATTTCTAACAACTACTAAAACACTGATTCATTAAAATTTGCTATATTGATTCATTAATATTGTATAACCTTGACACTTGTATTCAATATTCCCAAATTTGATAATTTATTTATTATATTCATATTAAATGAATCACCTATCATATTGATATGTTTATTGTACCTAACTCCAATGGCTAATTTACATTATCGAATTCCTTTGTGATAACCAATTTTATTGTTACATTGTTATTCTTAAACCTTGCTTGTGAGAACCAAGCCTCACAAGTAAGGTTATATATATATGTTATTCATTGAGTTTTGTCTCACCTCTTTTAGTAGTTATTTTTCTTTTTAGGAAATCGATAGATAAACGCGGTTCCAGCTGTAGTCTTCCTCTACTGCGAACCACATTTATTGTAATAATCCTAATTGAAAATTTAAAATGATTAAAGGTAGTTATAAGAAACGAGTGTCGGTAGTCGATTTTTTTCCATAGATTTTAGAAGGTACTTTGCTTATAATTAATTATGATTAACCTAAGTTGGGTAGATTAGTAGCATGGAAAAAATAATTAGAGGATTAAATGAAATTAAAAAGAGTATTAATTAATTAAATTAATTAAAATACTTAAAAGGAAAACTTAGAAAATCTAGGTTTGAACATCCTTCGGTATTCGATTTTTAATAAATTCTAAAGCAATCTTTTGTCCAATTTTTCTTTACATACCTAAAATTTGATGAATAATGGATGAGTTAAAAATAGAATTGAGTGATATTGATAAAATTAAATACTTAAATAGAGAAGTAAAATAGATAGAAGAATAAGAAGAGGAAAATGACAATTTTATAAATTTTGAGAAATTGGTCAAAATTTGACCAATAATTAAAATAATGAAAAAAAAAATAAATGATGATGAAATGGCTAGGTGGATGGCTAAGTGGAGGGATCTCCACCAAATTAATTTGTTTTATTTCATCCAAAATAATAAAGACACAATCAAGGCTAAATTAATTTTCTTTTCATTTTTTGTTCAAATTATCTTTTTCTAAATTCTAATTGGCTATTAATTATTATAAATAAATAATTAGATAAAATTATTACCATCTTTTTCTTCCTCTTCCCTTGGCTGAAAATTCTTCCATAAAATTCTCCAAAATTATGCTTCACCTCACTCACTCAAACCATTCTTCATCTTCATCAATCTTCATACCTCCATCCCCAAAACTCCTTTTCTTCATCAAATTTGTAGACAGTTAAAAGAAATTCTTCAAAAGGCTTCAATAAGTAAAATCTTCAACTAGTTCTATAATGTGATTTAATAAGTTTTAATGTTAATTTAGAGGTTTAATGTAATACCCTAGAAAGTCATAACCTATATGCATGAATTAATTCTCAGTATATGGTTTAAAGGCATTGAAATGATGGGAAATAATTTTAGAGACACAGTTAGAAAGCGAATAAATTACTTTTCCGAAAATCGTCGGTGTCGGGAACACTGCCAAGAAATTAGCAGTCCGGTCAACAGAAGAATTTATGATTCTGACTAGGGGTAAAAGATCACCTTAATGCATGTGTAATTTTGGTAAAAAGAAAGAAGTGAAAAATATTTAGGAACACTGAAAAAGTAACCAATGACAAAATCGTAAATAAATGAAACTTTAAGGTGAATAGTGGAAATGAGTCTGTTTGAGTTTCAAAATGACTCTGCAACTATTTTTATAAATAAGTATAAATTAAAATAATCCTTTTGATTCCCCCACATTGAAATCTAAATCCTGACAGAATTGACAGAATAAATTACAGAAAAAGTTAGGGTCAAAGTATAATTACTTGGAAACTTATGGACCAAAATATAATTAGCCGTTATGATTTTTGTGTAAAAGCCAGCACTTAGAAAATTTTCCCATCTTCTTCTTCTTTCTTACCTTGGCTGAACCCTTCTTCTTCATTTCTTCCTCCATTCTTCTTCATTTCCAACCAAATTTCTTAAGGAAATTCATAGAAAAGTTGAGTTTAGGCTTTGTTCTTCCTTTCCCCACCATTAATTTGCTTGGAAAGCTAAAGGAATTCAAGGAATAATTCTTCAAAGATTTTGGCTCCTTCATCTATTCAAGATAAGGAATTAGTTTGTTCAATTTTATAGTTTATTTAGATGAATTTGATGATGAATTGAATGGGTTTTAGGTTAGATTGCATCAATTGATGCATTTGGATAGAAAACCCTAATTTGCCTAACCTATTTGAAGTTGTATGAATGATTTTGATGAATTAGTGTTAGTTAATGTTAATTAGGCTTAGAATGTGTTAATTGGAGGCTAATGGATAATGATTTTGTGGTTGTTTTGGTGTAGAAAACAAAGATTGCACAAGTTGTGCATTTTGCTTCCTTTGAAGCAATTAGGTGGAAATCAATTTTTCAAGGCAATTGGAAGCTTTAGGTGAGTTCTATATTTATCATTTACCATGCCTAATGCCTTAGAATTGAAATTGAAAACCATATATGATTGTTCCATTTTGGCCGAACCATATGGCACTATTCATGCCTTTGGTTTTGTTTGATTTTCTTTGTAATTCCTATGCCATTTTTATCCTTTTTATGTTGTCTAATATTGTATATTTGATTCCTATTGTGTTGCCTAAAATGTGGATTGATTGTTTGTTGAATGGGCTTTGATAGCTTTGCACCAAAACCTAGCCATTTTGCCCATTCAATGTTGCCCACCAAGTGTTTGATTAAATGCCTAGTTGTTTTTGCCTTTGGCCTATTATTTTATTTTTCATAGGCCTAACATTTGAATGTCATCGTTGCCAGTGACATTGGCATGCCAATTGGCCTATCGATTTCCTTTGCTGAGCCAACCTTTGTTCTATTTGTTGTTTACCAAACCGCTTATCATCGATTGTATAGCATATATTACAATGCCATTGATTCTATTGCTAATTGATTGAATAATATCGAGCTTATTGATATGGAGGATACCATTGTTGCATAATGGTGTCCATTGATATGTTTCTTTCTTATATTAATCCTAATATGGCTTGACAGAGCTATCGCTCTGACAAGGTAGTGGGAATATACTGTCAGCGATGTGCACATTGTATTACTGATACCCTAACTGGGAAGGGTTATGGTCCTGACCATAAGACCTGATCAGTCTTATGCTTACTAATATGGATAATACTGGAGGTTGTATGTTCGCATATAGTCCATACTGATACTACTGGAGACTGTATGATTTCATATAATCTATCATTTTATCTGTCTTTCCATATTATACCGAGCCTATGATATACTTATTGCTATTTTGTCACCATTTGTATTTGATTCTGTAACTTGTTTTCATTGAACTATTGACATCATTGTTCCATTTGTTACCTATTATATTTATTGGCGATGCATATAAATTCACTGAGTATCTTATATACTCACTCTTTGCTTTGTTTACCCATTTCAGGAGAGGAGTAGACTGCAGAATCCCATCTTCTGACATCCAGCGAATTTCTGCTCACTGTTGATATATGTAAATATTTTGAATTCTGTATTTTTGGTGTTCATAATCTAGCTACTCCATGGGGTATGTATGGGTTAGTTAGAATATGAACATGTATATGGATATGATGATATTTTATAGTATATGATGATTATATGGCATGTTATTATGACTGTTACAGCCAATTGTACTAGTTTACAAAAAGAATTACAGAATGAGAGAATGAATGAAAATTAAGTAAAATGAATTATTAATTGATGGTTATAGATTATGCATGTGATACTGGGTTCTACGAGTTTCGGTTACTTTTAGTATCTACCGCATCCTAGGACCATCACGATCCAGAAATGGAGACATTTAATTAGTGAAAGAAAGTAGGATTAGAAGTAAATCTTTGGAAATTCAAAATTTTCTATAACTTTACAGAATATTGGGAAAGCATTTTTATATCCTTAAATTTGGAATTTGAAGATTCTTAACACTAAATTTGTAGATTTACATGTCTAAATTAATTGTCTTTAAGGAATTTTTATCAAATTCTTACTATGTTGAGAGATATAGATTACTGAGTATGACTGACTCGAATTAGGGTTTGTGCTGAGAGACCCTATTGAATTTTGCAATTTTGAGGATATTAAATTATGATTCAGAGGAAACTCAAAATATGAAAAATATTTCATGTGTCTTAGCTAAAATTTTCTAAAACTATAACTACATTTGAATATCTACATAATTAGTTACAAGTGAAATAGTAGAGGTTACTCGCATAGGAATTGCAGGGTAGATTGCAGGATGCATGACTGAATTTGAAATTCCACTATAAATTGTATAGAGTCTAGAAAAATCTGATTTTTTGATATATTAAAGCATGATATGTATAGTTTAATTAGGAAAAAGAATTAGAGTAATTGGATAAGTATAAAGGGAGATATGACTGAGAGAACTAAGACTGCTAGTAAGATAAAAGTTGAAATTAACACTAAGAATTAGGAATTTTAGGGAAATTGATTAATTAGAGTTTTAATTAATGTAAGTTCTTATCAAATTGACACTAAATTATATTTAATTATATATTTTTCATATAAAGGGGATGATAAATAGGTTCATGATCACCTCATTTGTCTTTGTTGAGTAGAGAAGGAAGATCGATTTTGGATTTTTACTTTTAGAGGTGAGTAATATACATACTATTTTGTTTAGCATTGCCTTCAAATTAAATTATTGAAATTGCCATAAAATTCCATTGTTGGCCAAAAATACCAATTGAATGATCCATGGTTAATTTCATTCCCTTTAAAATCCCAAATTATTCCTTTGAAATGAATTTGCGTGATTGGCCTAATATTTCATATATTGAACCCTTGGAAGTGCTTAAGTTATTTTTTGATACCTAATTATTAAGCACTATATATATGGCATTAATGAAATAATAGAAGTTTTAATGACATTGTACACAGTGGATTAATGATCCTATCTAGGAGGGGGTTAAGGTCCTAGTCATGCGGTCTGATCAACCGTATGAGTAAATAGTATGCTACCGGATTGTAACCTCTGCTTAAATGATCAATAATGATTCTGTAATTTTATGATATGATATGCTATGAATTCTTGATGCCAAATTTGGAACTGAACTCATATGTTAAATGACTTCAATTTTATGAATCTTTAACTAACTAATGATCCCATTATTATTGTACATTTTCTGCTATCATTATCCTCTTTGTGAGCAACTCCCTCACCTAGCCTCCAAATAAGATAATTGTCACGACCCAGCTTAGGAGCCATGACGGTCCTAGGGTACGGGTGATGCTTATGCTACCAGTACCGCAAAGAACCCATAAAACTATACTATATGGCATGCAATACACTAATAAGCTCAAAATGGCTTAAAAATCTTATGATAAATTGGACAGCATCTCCTTTGTATAAGGAGCATGCCCAGCTGCTAAAAACATAAACAAGCACTTCAACTATATACTTCCACTTCTATCTCAATATCAAGGATCCCTCTGGATCTTCACAACAACATAATGTTAACAACTGATCAATACATCTCAACCATACAACTCAAAATATATAATTATATCTCCAAAATGCAACTTAGATATAAGGATGCAACAAATATATACATACATGCCAACTTAGTTTACAGTACCATGAAACCTCTATTATGTACATTATTTACAAATACTTT
>CANXYC010778556.1:0-18160 GCA_948193065.1 Aleurites moluccanus | reverse complement strand
TCATATCTTACTGAGTTGAAGGCTCACTCCTCTTCTGTGGATTTCAGGTAATAGCATAGCTCGTGAAGGAGCTAATAGAGAAGATCCAGCTTCTTGATCCATTCTCCCAAGAAGCTTCATTGTAATAATTTTTGAGATATTATGTATATTCATTTAATGGTATTATGACACAATGTGTAAAGGGAAATATATTCTAGAGCTCCGTAGTTAGTCAATTGAGGATACTAACATATTTTGATATATGATTGTTACCTTTTGGGTACTCTTGTTTCTTAGTGATGTGAGGTGCATCTTTTGATCATTAAGAAACAAGAGAAAGCTATGAAATGGTAATAGAAAAGATATGATTGATGTTAAATTATATGTATGGAAATGATCATTGTATGACATTATATGACATTATAATTGATATAATTATGCATGAGATTCATGATATGTGAGTTCTACGGGTTTATGGTGGCCTTATACCTACCCTTGCCCTAAGACTGTCACACCACTGGAGTCGGGGTGTGACAGAATTTCTTTCTATTCCTTTAGCATTAAGCTAGTCGAATAAAGATAATAAAGACGATCATGAGTTGTAGTTCAGTATCATGGCCAAGGGCGATGCATGGCATGGTAGATACAATATGGTCTACTAAGGGAATAATTAGTGTAGTAAAGGAGTTTGACATAACTAACAACTTGTCCTTTCAAGCAACATATGAATCTTTGCTTGATGAGAACATGTGTCTAAGAGTCCGATCTGACAATTTGCAACTAAGAAATAAATTGACATCCCCAATTATCACAAGAGTTAATTTTGTTATGCATATTCTAATATTTTTTTCTATTTAAATATTTTCTCTCTCAATGATATTAGAGAGTTTTTTTCCTTGAAAATCCTAATTTCAGCTACTAGTTTTAATATTAGAGAGTATTTGCTAAGTCTAAACTTGTCACTATTCATGCTGTATTCATTCTTGCATATCCTCAAACTCTAACCCCATTGGAACATGCTCAAGCTAGATTAGCACATTCCGAAGGTCTCAAGATCATCAATTATATTTGTACGTGACTCATATTTATTTTTATCCACAAAAAATAATAACCAAATATTCACAAATGAGCCCACTCTGAACAATATATTAAACAAGCTTTAAACATTGATTTAAAAATCATTAATTTATGGGTAATTCTAGGTGATATAGTGTTTGTTGCAAGTCCAATAAAAGATATAAAGGGTAATAAAAAAAATAATTAGATTTTAAAAAATTTCCTTTGAAGGGCAGCAATAAGGAGTTTACCTCATTTTTAATAATTTTTTCATTTCCCGATCATATAAAATTTATAGAGCAACTAAAATATTTTCCTTTGTCATAATTTTTTTAATGTTGTTGTATAGCTCTATAAATTTTGTATGATTGAATTTATAAGAGATTTTATGGTTGAATTTCATGCTTTAACCACATTACACATTATATAATATGTTCTTAAGTTATATTATTAGAATTGGAATTTACATTATTATATGTTATGCAATGTAAGATGGATTAGAATGATATAATTAGGGTTTTCATGTGATATAAGAAGGATTTAATATGCATAATCTTTTAGTTTCTAATTCTGATTCATCTATTCAGAATTGAAGATTGGTGTAAAACTATTTTATTACGTGATATATCAAATATTTAGTGTTACAATAAAATTTTTATAAATTAATATCGTTGAAACTTATAAATTCTATTAATTAATCAATAAATTAATAATTTATTAATTTTAAAAGAATAAGTACAATTCAATAATTATATATTTAATCAATTAAAAATTCATTGTGTTTTCTTTAATCAATTTAATATGAATTAAATGAATTGAATAAAAAAAAAATTGATCAATTGAATATAAATTAATTAAAATGGATAAAAATATATATTATCAATTGAATATGAACAAATTAAAATGAAATAAAAAATATGAATAATTAAATATAAACAAAATGAATTGAAAAAATATATATAATAAATTGAATATGAATTAAATGAAATGAAAAAAAAAATGAGTATTTTAAATAATTTTTAAAATCATATTTTAATAAAGTACATATTATATTATAATCTATTATAGGTATAATATTGATAAATTATTAATTTATAATATGAATGAGAGTTATATATATAACTATGTAATAACTTTTAGAAAAATATCTTATTATTAATTTATCAAAATTATTAATTTAATCCATTAATTCAAATCAGAACTATTGAAAATTATTATATAATAGAGGTTATTAATTTATCGAAATTATTAATTTTACTCAATAATTCATATTAATTTATCAAGTATTAATTTAAAGATATTTTACTGTATATAATTACTATTGTCAAATCAATATAAGAACAATTCTGAGTTGTGTGCTTGTGAATTCCTAGTTTCTGATTTATCTAATAAATTAAGGTTGAAAATTGGGGATTAAGTTATATTATTAAATAACATATCAAGGAATTAGAGCTAATCTAATTAGGTGTGCCATTTTTGAGCAAGAATAGATCAAGTGTAAATTTTTGCATATATTAAATATATGGATTTATTTCATATACTCAATTAATAAAAGGTTAATTATTATTTCTCTCATATAAAATTACTCAATACATTAAATTTCTTCTGACCTTTTAAAAATATATTAACTCTCTCCTGACGAATATCATAATATACTACTAGATCCTTTCGTCCAATTTTATCATTAGTCAACCGTTAGTTAACCCTACAAGAGTAATAAAAAACAGAAATGCTCTTATTCTTTAATTTTAATTAATTACATTTTATTTTTACTTTAAAAAAAATTTAGGGTTAAAAAATATATTTTCATACTTTTGACAAATTTGAAAATAAAAATATTTTTTAAAAATATTTTTATTTTATTTTTTAAAAATAAAAATTTGAAAATAAAAAATAACAAATAAAAAATAAAAATATTTTATAAAAAATATTTTTTACTTTTTATTTTTAAATTTGTCAAAAATATGAAAATAAATTTTTTATTTGTATTAAAAAATTTAATAAGAAATAATTTAATTTCTTCTTAATTTATTTTTTAAAATAAAAAATAACAAATAAAAAATAAAAAATATTTTTGTTTATTTTTTATTTTAAAATTTGTCAAAAATGTGAAAATAATTTTTTTAACCTTAAAAAAAATTAAAAGCAAAAATAGAATATAATTAGTTAAAAATAAAGGGTAAAGACATTTCTGTATTTTTACTACTCTTGTAGGGTTGACTAAGGATTGACTAATAACAAAATTGGACGGAAGGGTCTAGTAGTATATTATGACATTTGTCAGGAAGAAATTAATGTATTTTTGAAAAGTCAGAGAAAACTTAGTCTAATGGGTCATTCTACAGGGGAAAATAGCAATTAAACCATTAATAAATGATGAAATATATGAAGTTTTTATTCTCTATTTTTTTTAGGTAGCATTTCAGAGTTATATTATTAGGAGAGAGATAAAATATTTAGAGTTACCAGGTTAAGTGTTTTGGAATGGAAAAGATTACCCAACATAAATTTAAAATTAGAAATAAATACTATTATTTTTAAGCAGTATAGAAAATTAATTATACAATTAAAGTTGAAAATTCACTTAATTCAAATTAGTCACATTGCTTATTATTAAAATGTATCTTAGTCTTTGTCAAAAAAAAAAAAAAAAGTATCTTAGTTATTAACCAAATTTTAATAATTATAAAACAAAAGGATTATTCAATTCGTAACTGATTGTGAATTTTTTTTAATTAATTAATCTTTTTACTATTAAATAATATTTGAACAGTTATAAATTATAAATATATTATTGACATGATAAAATTTGAAAGAGAGAAAAAATTTAAGTTTGAAATAATTAAAAAGATGAAAATATGTAAATATAAGAAATGTTACGTAACGATGGAGGCCAATGTGGATTATTAGCTTAATAAATGGGAAGGGGTTGGAGCTAATCATATGGTTTATAAGTCAATTCAAAAGTGTTAATATTAATTCATTAAGACACTTTATATACATTTATATAAGAAGTTCTTTTTTAATGTGAAAAAAAGTTATCACATTCTTTATCACTTAAAATTGTTTACGTTCTTGTCAGATTTATATATATTACTGAGTCTCTTTAAATCTACGCATATAACTTAATCCCGTCAAGTCTATACATATAATATAAATTCAGTCCACCAAGTGTTGTTTTCTCATATTCGGACGATGATCAGGCTATGATTTCATTTATAACGATCTAAGACTATGTGAACTACTAGCCTAACAACTAGGATGAAAATGAGTCTAATCACATGACCTAAAAGTCAATTCAAAAGTGTTAGTAATGGTTCATTAAAATTTCTTATATATCATTCATATAATATGTCTCTTTTTAATGTAAAAAAGATGTGTCATATACAAGGGACATTACATTTTCTCCCATTTAAATTATTAACGTCATTGTCAGCCCTATATATATAATCAAGAATTGGCTCACCAAGCAATAATTTTCACATTTCTAACTGCAAATCAGACTCTGATACTATTTGTAATGACCTGGAGTCGTGTGGATTATTGACTTATACATATTATCAAGATTTGGCCCATCAGATAATGCTTTTTGCATTTTCAACTGGTAATCAGACTCTAATACCATTTATAATGACTCGAAACCGTGTGAATTATTGGCTTAATAACTGGGTTGAAGCTTAGTCTAACTACTTAGTCCAAAAGTCAACCCCAAAGTGTTAGTAGTAGTTCACTAAGGCTCTTTGTATACTATTCATATAAGAAATCTCTTTTCGATATTGGAAAAAGACATTACATATAAGGGGTATTACATTGTTCATATGGACTATTAGCCTAACAATTAGGGCGAATGAATCTAACCACATGATTCAAAGTTAATCATAAAATATTAGTAGTAATTCACTAAAATTCCTCATATACTATTATATAAAAAAATTATTTTCGATGTGGAAAAGATATATTACATATATGAAGTTTCACATGTAAATTAAATAGTTTCAATAAAACACTCAAAAAGATTTTTGTAAAATTTAGGGGGTTAATGGTTGGTCTTATTCTTCTCTCATTGATTAGGATTTAATTTTCAAAACTAATACGCATAAAATAATTTCTTATCTATAACTCATTTCATTTATATAAGAAAGAAATATCCTTGTCGATTAATGCAATTGCGTGTCTAGACATTGTGGTTAATTTATACTAAAGAGTTTGAACTTATTATTATCAAATAATTAAGGTCCTCAATTTAGTTGATTTGCAGGCTTAAAATATAGAATAGATAGAGAGTATAAATTAAATTAAAGAGAGGCAATGAAGGCGTGAATAATATTTTTAAATTCGGTCTGATCTTTAAACTGATAGATGCAAAAAAATTATAGGTTAAAAATTTAATTGAAGTTGAATCGAGATTGAACCAAGATCAGAGGAAAAGTTAATTATTTATAAAGACCGTTACCCATTGAAATGGAATTGAGAATTTTAAATAAAGAAAAATTTTATGGATATTACTAATTCTTCACAATGGTTACTATCAAAATGATGAAATGGTGGAGCTGACTAGAGAGAAACTTCACAACCATTATCATCAAAAGGATCCACATTTTATTATGTATATCCAACTTCCTTTTTCTCATGAATGGTTGGTGTTTTTTTCAATTGTTAAAATTTAAAAACATAATCTGAAAACTCTTCCTATTAAATTAAGATTTTGTTTGGAATCTTTATTTGTTAACTGAAGCTTTGATTCTTATGCTTGAAAGAGCACTAGGAAATGAAATCAAAGCTTTGATTCGTACACCTAGTTCAAGTAACACAAGCCTTTGGTAACAAAATTAACAGGCAAATAAGAATTTAAAAGTTCGGGTAATTGAAAAAAAATAATAAACTTTAGTGTTATTTTCAAAGTGGTCATAAAATAAATTTTTTGTTCAGACGAATATTTAAAATATTTTTTTTTTTCATTAATAAGTTACCTACCAAAATATTTGCTGAAAATCTGCAGTGGATGACTATATTATCATCTCCCGTTGACTAAAAATGTCATACAAAAATCACATCATCTCCTCAAACTGACTAAGCAAGTTTGGTACTTCTAAATTTTGATAACCATATTGAAAAGTACCAAAGTTTTATGTCATGTTAAAAAAATCAAAATTTAATAATTTTTTTTTATGTCATTTACATTTTTTTTGTCTTCTCATTCTTTTAATTATTTTTTCATTTAAAACTATTCTTTTAATTTTTTTTATCAAAATATTCTTTTAATTATTTTCACAAATATTATTTTAATTATTTTTTTTTTCATCAAAATATTTTTTAATTATTTTAAGTAAAATTATTTTTCTAATTTAAATTTTATTTAATTTTCATAAATTCAAACAATAAATTTTCTCTAAAATTCAATCTATAAATCAAAAAACCGTGATTATTTTTTTCATTCAAAATATTCTTTAATTTTTTAAGTGGAAATATTTTTGTAATTTAAAATTTATAAAGAAAATAAAGAATTAGTTTGCACATTAAAATTTAAATAATTAATTTATTAATTTGAATATAAAATCATCATTAAATTATTACTATATGTGCAAGAATTTATATAACTTCTTGAGGTAATCTAATAGATATAATAATCATTAATATTTTAGAACAGAAATAAATTTAAATTAGAAGAATATTTTCTTTTCAAAAATTAAAAAAATAGTTTGAATAAAAAAAATTATGATTTTGGATTCATAGATTAATTTTAAGGGAAATATTTTCACTTAAAAAATTAAAAGAATAGTTTCAATAAAAAAAACTGATGATTTTGGGTTGATGATTTTGGATTTAGGAAAATTTATTATTTGAATTTATAAAAACTAAACAAAGTTTATATTAAAATAATATTTTTATTTAAAAGAATGAAAAAAAAATATTTTGATGAAAAATAAAAAAAAATAAAAGAATATTTTGAAATAAAAAAATAATTAAAAAACATAAAAAGACAAAAATATAAGTAAACAAAAAAATATTAAATTTTTATATTTTTTTAATATGATTACTAAATTTTGATATTTTTTCAATATAATCACTAAAATTTAGTTACGTGACTTCTATACGATCACTAAAATTTAAATATTATGATTTTTATGTGACTTATTTAATTAACTGAAAGCAATAACATGACTCTTATGTAATATATTTAGTTAACGAGAAGCAATGACATGGTATTTAATTTTAAGAACACTAAAATTAAGTTTTCTTATTTTTCAATTACCCAAATAGTTCAAAATATATTTTTAATTTAAGAGTCATAAATACGTTTTCACTCACATAATTAAAAATCAAACATCACTTGTTGCTTGATAATAATTTCCATGGTTTTAAATATCGGTCGTTATGTTACGTAACGGCCGTTATTTCTAGGTTTTTGACGTGGTCATAACCGATATTACTGTTATATAACGGTTAAAAAATAAATAATCAATATCGGCCGCGATTGCCATTATTTAACGATAACGGTTGTGACAAATCGTGACACACCGTTATATAACGCGGCAGATAAAAAATTCAATATTTTAAAACTTTTGATAAAATTTTTGTTATATTTAGTTGATTTATATTTTTTATTTATATTTTTTGTTAAATAATAGAACGAAAAACAACAATAAAAATATTATTTATCTTAATTATAAAATTAATGTATGATGACAAATAAAAAAAAATAATATTACAATTATCAACAATTTACCTTATATAATTATTAATTAATGTTAATATGTTACTTTAATATTTTTATTTAGCCTATTAAAAACAAGATAAAAAGAAAACTACTTTATAGGCTTCTCAGCTCTTGCAAATTGCAAATACAACAAAATTGTTAGTGGTTGATTTTTATTTTTTAGAAAAAAAATATTATTAGGAGTTTAAGACAAACAAAAAGATACAATAATGAAAGAATCTTTTTGCACAATTTCTGCTTTTTGCATTCTGCATAGTAAAATTATAACTTATTGTTACTTTTTAATAATTTAACAAAATTTTTTAAATTTTCAATTCAAAACTTCAATAATTAATGATGTACAATAATTCAAAAAAGTCAGAAGAAACAAACTATTTATAACAACATTTATATTTGATACGTCCAATTTCAAAATATGTAATCTTTTAAACTCATTTTCTTATTTTGTATTTTATTATGAATTTATATCAATGAGTGTATATTTATTACATAAATAATAAGTTAGCTAATGAATTTAAAGTAATGTTACTAGTGTATATACATTATAATTGTATAAAATAATGATATTTATATTTTTTTAATTACAGTTATATTTATTATAATTTTTTATACTTATATTCTAAAGAACAGTTTTAAATTTTATTTATTTCAAACATTTTAATTTTTTTAAAAAAAATTTCGTCTCAACAGATTATTATCATTACATTACGATCGTGATAAATTATTATCATTACGTTATTTTCGTAACCGCAATTGCAATCCTAACCGTGATATGAACCATGGTAATTTCCACAGGCGACTTTAACAACCTTGGGCGGGAAGCGGTCAAGTTTTGTTAAATCAAACATGGAAATTGGTTGTTCAGTGTGAGAGGCAATTGAATTGACATGTACTTCTGAATGAATAATTTATGAGAGAAAAATTATTGAATTTTTAAAAAATAAAAAATAAAAAAGTGAAATTTGAAATGTGTAGGGGGGGCGATTCCACCGAGTCAAAACACTTTTTGCAATATATTCTTCTTGGGTTGCCCAAATGTTATTATTATTATTTATTTAGGGACCATTTTCTTTTTTTGTATCATCATTTCCCTCGTGGGCACAAAACCAAATAATCTTCAAATTATTCGTTTACTTCAATTAAATAATTGCATATAGGGTAACGGTGATGTCATCCATTTTTTATTACATAAATAAATACTACTCCTTGAATAATTAATTAATTCCTTGAAGTGGTAAAAAAATATTTAATAATTACTATTTCTAATAGAAATTTAATGTTCATGCAACCACCAATAATTTGAGCATAACTTGTAAAATTGCAATTCTTAATATTCATCAAGTTTTGAACCTTATCGGCTCTCAAAATCACCATCATTATCATCATCATATTTATTACTGTCGATATGTGAGGGAGATCAACAAGATTTGATATTTTTTATATTTATATTTATATATTTTTGATATTTTTATTTTTTAATTACTTTTAATATAAAACTTATTTTTTAGTGTTATTTAAAATATTATATTAGTTTTGATTTATTTCTCAATTTAAGTTAGTTTTGATTTATTTTCTTATTTATGTAAATCTGGTGATTTATTTCCTTTTGAAAATAAATTATCATATTATATTTTAAAATTTTATGAAAGTTATTTTCTATATATAATTATGTAAATCTTAGGGTTGAGAGAGTTTGAATTTAAATTAAAAATAATTTTTCTGTTTGGAAATTGTTTCTTTCAATTTTCGGTATTCTTTTAAATCAACGAATTTTGATATCTATTTCCTGATATTTCTAAAATCAACAGGTTATAAAAAATTATTTTCCGGTATTCATACGCGAATCAACGGATTATAATAAAATTTTGTTTTTCCATTAATATTTCGCTGCATTACGGTGCCAAACAACATCCCGATCATTGCTAATTTACTCCATCGCCGTCCAGGTTGCATCTTCGGGCGCTCCAGTGCATCACATCCAGTAGTGAAGTTAAAACTTTGGAGTCAGAGTACTAACTTACATTATATTTTTAATATAAAAATTAAAAAATTATAAGCATATTAAAAAAATTAAATTAATAGGATATATAAATAAATAAATAATCTAATTTTTTATTTAATTTTAATATAAAAATAAAAATTTTAAAAAATTAATAAATTAAAAATAAATAATTACTTTAGATCTTTTCATATTAAATATTCAAGAAAAAATTATTATCAAAATAGTAATATAAAAAATTTGATGACTATATAGAAGAATATATATATAAAATTTAATTTTAATAATGAAAATTTAAATAATTTATAAAATTATTATTAACCAATGTTTTTAAAATCGGACCGATTAAAGAATCGATGAAAGCAAATGATCAGAAGATTAGAGGTTCGATTGAAATTAAACCGATTAAATTAAAAAAAAAATCGGTATATATATATAATTTGACATTTATTATTTATATGATGAAAATAAATATAATGTAATTATGGCTAAATCAAGAATTTATATAAGAACATATTTTTTATAGTGTTAATTCTCTTAATTTCTTTTAATTCAAATCAATATCGTTTTGATAATAATAAATAAAAATTACAAAAAAAAAAATTAAAAAAAACTGACTTGCTGAAATTGAAAAAACTAATTCGGTTTGACTGATTCTCTGATTAATCGGTCGATTCACTTGTTTTTTAACCAATTTTAGAAGAGCGGGTTATTTGAGACTGATCAGACTAATCCTAAATTCAATTTTTGATTTTTCAAGTTTAACTGATCGGTCCGATTTAATTTTGACAATAATATTATTAATCTATTAGGCTATTATCAATAGAAGATGATTAAAATAAGAGAAATATTTGAATTGATTTAATAAATATTAAATTCACTTAAGATTTAAGAAGGAATTTAGTTATAATAGAAAAATGAAATAAAAGGAGTAAAAGACAATTTAAAAGAGAAGAAAAAATAATATAATATAAATTAGAAAAGGCAGAAACAGAGATAAATAAAAAAAAGTTATTGATGGATAGATCGATTAAATTTATTTATTTATTTAATAATAGCATTATTATTAATAGTTGTAGACTATCATGCTAATGGGAAATGATTTTTTTTTTTAAAATTTAAAAATATTTAAATATTTAATTATAAAATTCAATTAAAATAAATTTAGATAATTATAAATTAATTATCATATAAATATATACATAATTTTTTTTTTTAATTCAGACTATACATGTGACTTGGCCACTGCCACATCCCGCGCAACAGCGCAAGTGAGTCGGGTCGCCACCCCTCTCATTCGATCGCTGCAGCTCCAATTGACCAGTCACCTTCGCCGACCTAGATCCTTTGTACTTGTTATATATTTTCGATTTTTCCATTTCTTATGCATTTTTTATTATTATTATATAATATAAATATTTAAATGGTAAAAAAAGTTTTTTTAAAGAAAATGAAAAATATTTTAGCTTTTTTCATAAAAAATTTGAAAATAAAAATAAAGAATTAAATAATAAATTTTTTAAAATAAATGAATTATCTTATTAGTTTAGTTACATTTTATGAAATAAATAATATTTAGTCTCAATGTAATGGTTTATAAAAAAATATTAGGTCACACATGAATAGTGGAGAGTGATGTGATGTGACATTGTAAGTGGATTGATGTTTTCTAGCCGTACCTATGGGTAACCATTGAGCAATCCAGCAATTAATAAGAAAATGAAATCTCTTTTTGACTAGGAAAATTTTTATCTCTTTTTATTTTATATCTTATTTTTTATAATTATATTATTATTTTTAATTATTTTAATAATTAATATTTTTTATAAATAATATAATATATATAAAAAAATATTTTATATAAAAATATAAAATAACAAAATAAGATTCATATTATTTTTTATAATTATATTATTATTTTTTAATTATTTTAATAATTAATATATTTTATAAATAATATAACATATAAAAAATATATTATATATAAAAAAAATATAAAATTACGAATGAAATATATAATAAAACATAAAATTCAAATTCACTCCGATAATAAACATGCAAATACAAATAATATCTCACCCTCTTCGAGATGGCACGAGGCTGTGTCAGTTTAGACCAACCTCTTGTTTTTTTCTTTTCTGTCTTCGACTTCTTTTCTGTTCACATCAACACAATTAACTCAATTTTTATATAATTTTTTAATTTAATATTTAAATGATTGTGCATTTTTTAATTATTGCACAGTTAGAATTTAAAATCTATTAATTTAATGTATTTTTTTTTTATCGATAATGAATACATATATATTGGTTATTTTGGTTGTTTATGTAGAGACTAGAATTAAAGAAAAACCGAATACCTTTTAATACACATAAAAGATAGAGAGATGAGATATATCTGTCATCTTACTTCATCACGCATATGATTCAATTTCCATTTATCTTCTTGGAATCTTGTGGGATTATATATAATTTTATTTTTTAACCACAACAGTAAATTTATTTTCTATTTTATTAATAGAAGTTTGATTTTATTAATATAATATAATTTAAATACATTATAATTATCAAAATATATTACTCAAAATTATTTAAATATAAAAAATTTATATAATTGATTTCAATTATTTTTAAATTAATACTAAGTTGAATTGAGTTTTTAATAGAATTTAATTTTTATTTTTTATTTATTAATTTATTAATTTTAATAAAAATAATATGTGTCCTTATGATGTATGTAACTAGTATAGACAAGTTTTATTATAATTATAAAATTTAATTACGGTTTAAAAATATATATATTAATAATTAAAAAATTATTAAATATTTGAATAAATATCAATCGTTGATTCGTTTTTTTTTAAATCGATAAAATTTTATAACAGATAAAAATTATAATTATCGATTAAAATTTTTAATAATTAAATA
The DNA here is from genome assembly GCA_948193065.1 of Aleurites moluccanus. Classification (NCBI taxonomy): domain Eukaryota; kingdom Viridiplantae; phylum Streptophyta; class Magnoliopsida; order Malpighiales; family Euphorbiaceae; genus Aleurites; species Aleurites moluccanus. The sequence goes on along the minus strand of CANXYC010778556.1, from coordinate 5,481 downwards.
AAATATATTTTTTTAAATTTATAATTATCAACCAATTCAAATATCTCAAAATAAAAATGTTTAAATTTGGACTTAAGTGAGTCAGTCAACCAAGACATAACACAAGCAAACAACGTACAAAAGATCTCTTTCAATTTTCACAAAAATTGAGCTACCCTACATTTCACCGATGCATCTCTAACTTCTTGCTTTGTACATCTATGTCCTGTTTTTGCTTATTCGTCAACCCAATTTATCATGCAACATGCACATGCATATAATCCAAATTCATAATTTTTTTTTTAAGAGTTTCGTGTTATTAAATTATTTTTATAAAAGTCACGATCTTAGTAATTAATATTAAAAGAAAAAAAAAATTATGATACATTAGAATTATTATTCAGAATATTTTTAATTAATTGTGATTAAGATTAAATTAGAAATTTATTTCTCTTAAATATATTATGCATGTTATAAGAAAATCTAGTTTTAAATCTTTGTTTCATTTATGTTCTGTGTTTATCATTAAAATATATCAAATATAGTTTAAAAATAATTTTCATATTATATTTTACTTAATAATAATTAAAATACATTTTAAGAAATAATTATTCTTAATAAAATTTATGTGTTAAAAGATAAAAAAATTGACACTAATAGAAACTAATAGTAATATAACATGATATATAGGCCAAAATAAAAAAATTCAATAACATTATTTTTATACATTTAATAACATCATTAATATACTGTTAAAAGTATATACTTGTTGTTAATTATTATTCTAACATTAAGAGTAAAATAATATTAATAATATATATATCTATATATATTATTTTTCAGTAATATAAATTTTACTAATATTTATTTATTTATAGGTTCACATATTTAGCAGCACATTAACTTTAATAAATAGTATTGCCTTTGCAGTTTGTAGATATGTACAAAAGCTTGAACCTACTTTGGGAGTTAGGAGGACCACAGAGCTACGAGCTTTAGCTTGAACCATATGGCAATGTGCTTACCCAACGATGTTTTGCTCTCCCTCTCTCTATATGCAGAAAGATGAATTCTAATTACTGCATGGTGCGCTTTCCTAGGAGTTCAAAACATTTTTGGTAATTTTCTTACAAGTTTCAACCAAATTGTTCTGCGGTCAATAAAGGGATCGATCTTTCTCTAGATTTGTTTAATTATGTCAAAAGTAAATATTTAAGAAATTTGGACTTTATCTATATTTTAATTAACATACGATAAATTAATAATATATAATTTAAATTTAAATTAATAAATTAAATTAAAATTTAATTAATTAATAAAATTTATTAATTTTAATGATATTAATTTATAAAAATTTTATTGTGTTTTAAAAGTGAATATCTAAATTTAAATTTTATCAATAAAACTAATGCTAAAACAAAAAAAAAAAATATTTATATTTAGTATACCATTACAATCATAATTTAATTGTTGAAAAATCTATTTTATTCCATAAATCAAACAAATAGTAAATGATGATTAAATTATTAAATTATGGTGAAATATGAACAGTTTAAGAAAATAAAATTTCTCGCACAAAGAAAATTTAATTTTTTTAAATATTATATAATAAATTGATTTAAAAAATTTTACTTGATGATATTTAAAATTTTGAGTTAAAAATTAAAAAAGAGTGAGATAATTTTTAATTTCTTAGAAAGTCACCTTAAAAATATCTTAATTAAGACCTTTGATTTATATAAGCTAACTAATTATAACCAGTAAAATTTCACTTTCATCATTCATGATTGAAGTCATTTAGTTCTCATTTTTGTGATTAAATAAAGTAAAATCAAATTAATTAAATTAGATATGTTTTATGTTAGAATTTCAAGTTGTAAAATATCCTCATGGGAAGAGAAGGGATTAAAAAGGGTCATATAAATATAAATGACTCATAAAATTATTGTTTTTAAACATTGAATTGGAGTGTTGTATCAAACTCATAAATATATCTTTTATTAAACTCATTATGAAAATCTCCCAACTTAAGTGGATTCTCCCAATTCCAACATATGATATTAAAATTAAATATTTGATATAGACAAACTTTCCGATCTCAATAAATAATATCAAAATTAATGACTTTTTGAATAGTATCAGAATTATGGGTTGCACCCTTCATATAAAAGGTTAAGGTGATTATCGGGATCAACGTTAATAGGTGAAGTATTAAGACACTTTATTATAAATATTTAAAATTTTTAATATAAAAGAAATCATATTTGAGAAGGAAATTGTTCACATTGGAAAGAAAAAAATAATTAAGAAGGGAAATAAAAATGAATTAAGATTTTAGATTGAAATGTCGTGTTAAATTTATGAATATTGTAGCTCAATATCACTCATTATAAAAAATTTCCAACTTAAATGGACTCTTCTATCTAACATTTTATTATTAAGATAGTAGTATCATATTAGTTAGAATGTAAACGTTGAATTAAGGACGTGGAAGAGCTTGGGATTCCATTTTCTTCCTCTTGCGCCCATTCAATTCATAATGTAAAAGGACCACAGCAAGCACGCCCGCAGCCCACCAACAGCAAAGAAAAATAGCCATACAATTCTAATTTTTAATGTTGGGAGTAAATAATAAAATTGAAATTCATAGAATTTAACTAAATTACAATTCCTAATCCAACAACATATAAATAATACATATGCATAATCTGTAACTATATCAATATATTTTAAAAATAATAAAATTTAAAAGTAGGTGACAATTTGATTTCACAATTTCAATTCTAAATAATTATCTAAATTATGATAATTATATATAATTGCAACTCAATTTCAAAGTTATTATAGTAAATTGAAAAGATGAATTTAATAATAAATATAATAAAACTGTTAATTAATCTACAATATTAATGGAAATCTCTCTCCCTATATATATATATATATATATATATATATAAGTGTTAAATGAAATTACTTTTACAATGTACCAACTAAAATTATTTCAAATTTTCAATTGATGTGACTCACATTTTAATTGATTAAAATACAAAATGACTTTTAGGCAAGAGTCATTGTCCAAGATCTAAGAAGTTGTACTACATCCTGTGTGAATAAATAGTTGATACATCACATAACTTTATTATTTATTATGTATAATTCTTGAGTTATATTTTAATATGTAAGATATTTTATGATTTTATCTATGTCAATAAATTAAATGAGTTTTTACACATTTTTATATTGTAATTAGATGTATTCATGAGTTTAGATACTACTCGATTTACTTGTAATTGAATATTTGTAAGTTTTATTTTTTTTTATTTTAATATTTTATTATAAATAAATTAAAAAAAAAAATCTGAATTTAAACTAATTCATTATATAAAATTATAAATTATTAATAGTAATTAGGTATCTTAAATTTGTTCGTGAGCTAAAAAATCCATTTGGTATACTCTCAGATCAACTTTTGAGTTTAAATTTTTAATGTTTTAAATTTGATAATATTTAAGGGTGTTTAATAGAGCAATTATTAAATATGCGATTGATATAAAAGCGTGATTATCAAATCGCGAATCACAATAAATAATTTATAATTATTTATAAAATTTATCGATTGAAAAGAAATCAAAATTTTTAGCTGACTAATCAAATAATATAATTTTTTTCAATTAATAATATATATATTGATAATTATTAATTAGGGATGTTATTCGGCCAACCAAACAATCCCTTAACAGGGATTTGGTATAAAAAAAAAAAAAAGAAGGTAATTTTCAAAAAAGGTAAAGAGAAGGAAAAAGCAATTGCAAAGGGGCAGAAAGTAAGAATAAAAGAGGAAGTAATAGTCAAAGGCAAAATCTGAGTAGTGATTGCACGTGCAACCCATGTGGTCCCGGAAAAGAACAGAATCATTACAAAGCGGGGACAACTCATACAGACCCGTGCGTGTGGTTAAAAAATTAAATTAAAAATACTAAATAAAATAAAAAGTTGATTTTTACGTTTATTAAGAAAAATAAAAATTAATCAATAATGAAATATTTTAATATTATAATTTTTAATTAATGAAAAAAATATTGATATTATTTATATATTTTTATCTTATTATATATATATATATATATATATAATGTAGTTAAATATTTTTTAGTATTTTCTGATTTTGAAGATGAATAAGGGAGTTAATTGTGGGGTTTCTTTCCATAAAGGAAGGATAGGAATTGGTTATGATTCAAGGGTTATGCATGTGGGTGGCACCACACATTAACACAATCTCTTCATTTTTGTGGGTTTCTAATAATAATTGCTTCAGTTGGATTTCACCAGCATTATCATAACACTTTCAAAAATTAAAATTTTAAATTTTATTTTATTATATATATTCAATTTGAATATAAATTCAAATTTAAATCACTTCTTTCAGCAATTAAAAAAAAAATGACATTTATATATGAAATTATTATAAATTTTAATTTTAATATATATACAATAAAATATCATCAGAATAATTATTCATCAAAATAATTATTGGATAAATATTATTATTTATAAATATATATTCCCTTAGTAAAAAAAAATTTTATTTTTCTTTTGAGCTTTTCTAAATTATAGTACACTTTACTTTTTTAGATATTAATTTAATAGGTAATTGTCAAATATATCTTTCATTAATTCACATCAAAATCATTATATATATAATTATATTTTTATTTTTATATTAAAATTAAAAATTTAATAAAATAATTTTTTAATATTTCAGTATAAGAGTTATTTAAATTTATTGGATGATGGGTTATTGAATGTATGATTAATATTATGACAGATGATTAAGATGAATAATTTAATTATTATAAATATTGAAAAATAAAAAAATATATATTAAAAAGTGTATAATAAGAAAATTTTAAACAGAGTTATTTTAGAAAAAAAATGATAAAATTAATATAATAAATTGAAAATAATTAAATATTTTAATGGAATTATTTTTTTAAGCAGAAATACTATTTAATTAATGTCTAAAAATAGAAAGTGAAAAAGACAATTCGGTGATTACTATTTGATTGTGATTTAAAGTTTGTTAAAACTAATGCATGATTGGTTCTATAGTTAATTTTGCTGGTATAATGATTATAAGCATATTATATTATACTAGTAATTATTTGAATCTAATAAGTTTCAAATCTTAATTTTGTCAACTATATCTCAATCATGGTGGAAATTAGATTATTTATATATAATTATTTAAATTCCAATAATAATAACTCTTTTCTCTTTCAATGGTGAAAGAAATAGGGATCATCAAATTGAAAAATAATCACATAGGTCTAATGAGAAGAATCTTTCAAATTATAATGTAATATTTTTAATTAAAGAAAGATATAAATTTAATAAATAAATAAAAATTGACTCATAATTACTCATTTTAATATATATATATATATATATATATATATATATATATATATATATATATATATATATATATATATATATCTATAT
>CANXYC010778464.1:0-18775 GCA_948193065.1 Aleurites moluccanus | reverse complement strand
TTCAATTTTCAATTCAACATTCAAACATCCTTAATTATACCTATTTAGCACTATTCTTATCATTAATTTCTCAACTTAAAACACAAAACAATTTCCCCTAATTTCCCTAAAACCATTCGGTCAACACAACACATTCACCCTCAACATTAAATTGACAATTAAATCACTCATTTCATATATACATAACATCAATTTCATCATTAATCATTCAATTAAACAAAGACCAAAGGTTTCCCTAAAATCCCTAATCCATTTCGGTCCAAGGGAAGAGTTCAAACCAGAATTTTAATTCATCAATACCTTATCAAATTAGTAACTATTTAATGCTAACTCAAACATCAATTGTTCTATTTAAGCAACCAACACATTTTCCCCACAATCCATAAACATGGTTTGGTCCAAATGAGATACACAACTAAGGTTCATTTTCCTATTCCATCACCATATAATTAATCTATCTAACATCATATATATATCATTAATTTCTTAACTCGAACATATGAAAAATTTTCCCTAAATTTCCCCAATTTGATTTGGCCACAAGCAAAAATCCTAACCAACCTTCAAACTCAACCATTCTAACATTCAAGGCAGTATTTAAAGTAAAAAAATCACTAACAAAACCATAAATTAAACTTACCTTCTCTAATTCCTTGGATGGATGAAACCTAGCCACAAGAACACCACCAACAAAAATTTGGAACTAGATGAGGAAATGGAGGAGATGAGAGGATCAATTCTACAAGTTCAACTAAAAACCTCCAAGGCTTCAAGAACTCTTCAATGGCTGAAACAACTATGAAGAAGGAAGAAGAATTTCTGGCTTGGAGAAGGAAGAACACAAAAATGGAAGTAGGAAAAGAAAGTGTGCAGAAAATTACAATTTAAAATTTGGGTTGGTGAAATCTTGAAATGATCAAGTGCACCCATTCTCACAATAACCTCTTTGTACCCTAACATGCATCCCTTAGATTTTGGATACACCCTTACTCCATTCCATAGGATCCTAGTCACACAAATATCCATTAAATCCCTCTCCATCACTTCCTTTTACATTTAAGTCCTACAAATTTCCAACTAGCTCCCTCCCATTAACTTTCTCATGAAATCAAACCCTATTATTTTTTTTAACCTAATTAAACTATTTTATTTTATTTACCCTCAATTCATTTTCCCAAATAATTCATTTACAATAAATTACACATGTAACACACATTTTAAATCATATAACACAATATTAATCAATCACTCATGTAAGCAATTTAATTCAATCTTATAATACATGTAACTATCAATCACATTTAAATGCATCAAGTAAATCATATAACATGTAATGAAGTCAATAACACATAAACACATCAAATAAGTCATAGAACACATAAGGCAACCAACCCAGATAGACACTCCTAATTCCAACTAGGGTTTAGGTGCTAGGGTTAGGGTTTCCAACTAGGGTTTCTCTTAGGATATTACAAATTTGTATACATATGCTTGCTTTATTTTTTATTTATTATCTTGTATTGTTTTTATAAGCCACGTTTGATTAACCATTGTTCCATGATCATTTACTGCATTTTTATACATTTGGATTCACTGAGTATTTTTATACTCACCCCCTTTAGTGGTTATTATTTTTAGGTCTGCAGTGAGGCATGCATTCCATTGGCATTCCCTACTCCTACCTTGGAATAGTACTAGTTGATCATGTAAAACTCAAGTTCCAAAAATATATGTAAATAATTATACAGTATAGAGGTTCCATGGTACTGTAAATTAAAGAGTAGCTTACATATATGGGTGTGCTTGCATTTTATAGTTTCATTTAAGAATTATACTATGGATGTATATGATATAGCATATGTGGAAATTGCTTGATATACAGATGTGTTCATATGGAGTTGATATTAGAGATCCAGAGGGATCATTGAATTGAGATAGATAGTGAAGTATATAGTAGAAGTGTTTATTGCATGTTTTTCTTTTGGGCATGCTCCTTATACAAAGGAGATGCTGCACAAATTTTTATGAAATTGTCAAGCTATATTGAGCTTGTTATTGTATTGCATGCCATATAGTATAGTCATTTGAGTTCTTCGTGGTACCGGTAGCATAAGCATCACCCGTACCCTAGGACCGTCGCGACTCCTAAGTTGGGTTGTGACAAAATGAATTCCTAATATAGAGAACCAGAAACTCATCAAAAATCCAAAAAGGACCCGTAAGTTGACTTGCCAGTTGCATCAGCGAAACTGGGCCCCGACGGGCCCGTTTCTTAACTTTGGCCAGTATGCCTATTTTGGATTGTCATATGTATGGATTGATATTATTTGAGAACTATTATATGAATTGTGATGTATGAAGTTGATATACGAGTTGACATAAGTATGGCATAAGTATGAGTTGTGTATTGGAGGTTGACCTGGGAGTTGATATTGGTTTAAAAGTGTTTTTCTCTTTTTTTAGCTTGGGGTAAATGTTAAGATTACATAGGAGACTCTGTCCGTTTTTCTGTAAAACTTAAGTGTTGAAAAAAAAAAATGTCATAAAAATGGTTAAGTGTAATGAAAGTATGTAACTTGGGTTCTTCGTGGTACTGGTTGTATGAATTCTTCCCGTACCCTAGGACCGTCACAGCCTTATAGTGTGGGATGTGACATTCTTGCGGACAACTCCACATTCTTGGATGATTTGGTGATCTGTATAATTCTGTAATTTGATGAATAGTGAAATTATATGGTGATTCGATTCACTTTGTGATTGTTTGATGAATTGCATTTGCATAATTAAATGTAAATGATTGATAGGTTATATTATTCTATGTAATTCATTGAGTTAAATGCTCACCTTTATTTACCTATTTTTTTAGTTTGCAAATGAGCATAAGAAGTTAATTTGTTATCGAGTCAATCCTGTTATTTATTCCCCCTACAGTGAAGATCTTGTATTTAGTTGGTGTATGTATTTATTTTATTTTCGTTCTATACTGTAAATTAGAGCTCTACATTATTATTTTTTATTGGTTTTTTTGTCCTTATTTTATTTTTGAAAAATTTGAGTTGTTTGAGTAAGAGGATAGTTAGGTTTTCTCGTTTGGTTGACATTTTATTAAGCAAAAATTTTTTGATAAATAATGTTGATATTCAATAATTAATATTTATTATATTTGAAAAATCAAAGAAAAATTCAATAATTATTTTATTGTTAATTAATAATAGAATTAAAGAAAAATTTATATTTTATTATATTTGAAAGAAAATTAAATTGATTGATGTGAATTTTTCAATAAAATATTAAATGTAAAATATAAAAATTAAATAATATGTTAGGTGGTTAATAATGAGTTTCACCATAAACATTTTAACTTATTTAATCGGTAAAGAATGACTTATTAGAAGTAAGTTATTTTCAATTTTATTAAGAGTTAATTATGATTTATTTCTTGTAAAATGATGAATACACTAATTTTCTATAACTTTTTAAAAATATATCAATACCCCCTGCTAAATGTCACAATATATTAATAGATCATTCTATTCAATTTTGCTGTTAGTTAATTCTAAAATGGTCAACGAGAACAGTAAAAAGATAAAAATATTCTTACTCTTTATTTTTAATTAATTACATTCTATTTTTACTTTAAAATTTTTTTTAAGAGGTTAAAAAATGTATTTTTATATTTTTGATAACTTCAAAAATAAAATAAATAAAAATATTTTTTAAAAATATTTTTTATTTAATTTTAAAAAATAAAAAATTTGAAAATAAAAAATAAATAATAAATAATAATTTTAAAAAAAATATTTTTACTTTTTATTTTTAAATTTTTAAAAAATATGAAAATGTATTTTTTATTTGGATTAAAAAATTTAAGAATAAATAATTTAATTTTTCTTAAATTATTTTTTAAAATAAAAAATAAAAAATATTTTTTAAAAAATATTTTTATTTATTTTTTATTTTTAAATTTGTCAAAAAATATGAAAATAAATTTTTTATCCCTAAAAAATATTTTTTTAAAAGTAAAAATAGAATATAATTAATTAAAAATAAAAGGTAAGAGTATTTTAATTTTTTTATAGCCATTGATGACTATTTTAGGATTGACTAACGACTAAATTAGACGGAAAAGTGTATTAGTATAACGGGACATTCGTTAGAGTGAGTTAATATATTTTTAAAAAGTCAGAGATGACTTAGTATATTGAATTATTTTACATGAGAAAAATAAAAATTAACCCTTTTATTAATACTATAATGACACTAAAAAAGGATTCTATAAAAACAATTTTTTTCAATTCTATTAATATCATAATGAACGGATCCCTAATTTATTTCGTCTAATGTTGGGCAAGTTATGATGAGTATTGGATCAAATGATTATGATTTGGTACAATTTTTGAAAGAGTTGAATGAAAATGCATTATGTAATCATCCATGGGGAGTTTAGGGGTTCAATGCCCCTGTATAGGGGCTTTCAACCCTTGAACTCTCCTCCCCATTTTAAAGTTCGACTTTGGATGCCCTTAATGGACTTTCAGCTCCAAAACGCCCCTGATGGGTGTTGAAATCCAACCTTCTATCTTCTTTCCTTATCTTCTCTATATTGCTTTTTATATTGTAATTTGTTGGTTTTTGGGACATTTTTGAAGTCCTGTCGTGATAATTAAGTTGGTTTTCAATTAATTATTTGATGTGCATAGTATTTACTTTATGTTGCAAATGCATAAATCAGGTTTATAGAAGCAAATTTAAGTAAGGTCCAACTCTCGCATCTGAATATCTAGAAATGAGTCGGTTAAAAGGTCAAGTCATACTGGAGATCATTTAACTGAACTGATCTCTGGGTCAGTATTTTAATTTTACCGAATGACGATTTTGTCTTAATTAAGGTGCTAAAATTCGTACTGAAATTTAATTTGTTATCTCAATGTTTTTAGAACCGGATCGAAAAAAATATATAGTCAGAAGTTCGATCAGGATCAAACCGATTAAATTGAAAAAAAAAATTAATATATATATAATTTGACATTTATTATATATATGATGAAAATAAATAAAATACAATTATGGTTAAATTAAGAATTTATATAAAATCATATTTTTTATGATATCAATCCAATCACATTAAGTTAAAAGTTATATATATAGTAAGTTTTGGACATTTATTTGCTTAAATATCTACTCATATAATAGGGTCATAATTTTGGCATCAAGTAAATTTTGGCGTTGAGTAAAATTAAAATGAAATTACTTAAATTTTTTTAATTTTTTTTAACTCAAAATGACACTATCATCATTTTAATCAAAAATAAAAAATAATTAAAAAAAATATGACTCGCTCAAATCGAAAAAATAAATTCTACTCGACCAATTCACTGGTTTTTTAATCGATTTTTGGAGAACTGATAAATGAGAACTGATCGAATCGATTCTTAATTCAATTCTTAATTTTTTTAATTCGACCAGCCAATCCAATTCAGTTTTGACAACTATGGTTACCCTAAAATTTAAAAAAGATAAAACTCATTTTTTTAACTTAAAATTTTTAACTCTTTTAACTTATAAATGTTGCATATTTATAGAAAAGAAAATAATTTTTTTATACAAATAAAGTATAAGAGTTAAAGCATAGTATTCAATATCAAAATGCGATAATGTAGTAGGAAAAAGAATTATATCCCTTTTTATAGGTGGTATTGATTCGATTTGAAATTAAAAAAAAATATATTTAAATCATAAATCAAATTAAATTTTTAATTTATTTTTTTAAATTAAATTAAATTAATAAAATCATTAATTTTAATTTAATTTAATTTAATAAATCGATTCATTTTTACTGTGCTCCTTCCTCTTTCCAAATTCCAAAACAGCCACAGGAAGCAAAGCATGCCATTTTCTTTCACATTTATTTTCATTGTTTTTTTCCCCAACTTCGTAACTAAAATGTACGAATCCAAAACCATCTGGCAGCCACAGGAAGCAAAGCACGCCATTTTCTTTTGATCGTACAGCGGGCCTACATTTATTTTCATTGTTTTTTTCCCTACCCCCTAATGTGTTAAATCACTCGGTATACATTTATTTTTTTCTTCTTTTAAATTTAAAAATATACTCTTAAAGTCATTTAAAAGAAATTTCGTCATATATGATTAAAAACTATTCTTATATAACGTTACTCTAATTTTTTTTAGTCATTAAATTTTATAGATCAATACCAAAATTTATACTTATTATAATTTTTTTTATTTATCCATATATAATAAACTTAGGCCATTAAATAAATAAATAAAAAGAGAAGTAATATTAAAAGAGAAGGTTCTAAGCATAATTCACTTCAATATATATAATCAAGTCTTTTATCTAGCATTTCAAATAAGCCACTGCAGTTGACATAATATCATGTTCGCTTTGTTCATTAATAATCGCTATGTATGCTTACGCATAGGAGACCATACACAACCAATGCCCGACTGATTAATCTAAAGGAATCTGAAGGAAACAGTCCAACCAAAATGGCAATAATGTGTTGAGCCCAATCCCATGTCAACATATCTAATTACTTGTATTACCTTAAAATAGACACGAAAGTTTACATTCGAGAGATCAAGAGTGGTACAGACACTGATGCCTCCTCACCCATGACTGGCTGGAATAAATCTAACTCCCCATAACGCTCCAGAACACGCATCCTGCAATCTTCCGCAGCCATCTGTCCAGTAGAGAATGCACCATGCACTGACCCTGGGTAGCTCACACTTGTTGCCTCTCCAGCAAAGAATAGGTTATCGACTGGGATCCTTAGCCTCTCATACAGATCATGGGGTTTGCCTACTGTATCGTAGCTATAGGAACCAAGAGAGTTGACATCTGAGCCCCAATGAGAAACAAGATATTGTATCTGCATAAATAAAATAAAAATTGGAGCTTTAAGGCTTAATCCAGAGACAGTACTAATTAAGGCAGACCCTTGAGAAGTTTGTGAATACCGAATTCTTAAATTAATAAATATATGAACAAATAAAAACAAAGAATACAAAAAGAACTATTAGAACTGAGATTACTGGAGCACAGGCTTCAGGTAGGATTTTCTTGAGTTGCATGAAGGCAAAATTGGCAGCAGCTTCATCAGACATTTTCTCAATGTCTTTAGCCAGCTGTCCAGCAGGCATATAAACAAGAACAGGATGACCAGTAGCCTTATGAAGATTTAAGAAGTAGCTGCAGCCATAAGATGTCTCTGCAACCACTCCCAAGAACTCCACATTTGGCCAGAACACGTTGTCGAAGTGCAGTGCAATCTTGTTCTCAATTCCCACTCCCATGTCATTAATGGCTTCTTCCTTCCAATCTGGAAGTTTAGGTTCAAAAGTTACAGTCCTGGATTTCAGCACTCCAAGAGGAACAGCAACAATAGCAGCATCAGCCACAAATGTCCTCCCTTTGTCAGTTGTTACCTTCACACCATTATAACGCCTAACAATTTTTGTTACCCTAGAAAAGAACAGGGAAGGGTTAAAATTGCACAAAAATATGCATCCATACAAAGAAACGTGTGTATGCATGCAAATGCATCTGTTCACCCAAGCCTGGATCAAATAACAAGAAGGAAAGAAATGTGACTAATAAATATCATTGACAGGTACCTGTGGCCCAAGCGGATGTCAAGTCCTTTGGCAAGAGTGTTTATGACAGGAAGGTAGCCCCTCACCATAAGCCCGTGCCCACCAGGAAGCAGTTCCTCCTGCAATGTAAAATAATCCAATGTCAAACACACATCAGAAAACTCTATTAATAGGTAGTGAAAAAGACAACTTTCAACCCCATAACTTGAAAAACCAAGATACAGTATCAAAATAAAAGAAACATCATTTCCCCAAAATTAAAGTTGAAAACAAGAAAATTAGAAAATATTTATCATTGAGAATTTAAGATTACATCATTTCATAAGAAACATGCATGGGAGACTAGATGTGAAGTCATTTTTAATTTTCTGAGAAAAAAATTGCAAGTAGCACATCATATGAGGCATGTCCATCTTCAATACAATTTCTTGTGTTTGTGACTATTTTGATAATCTAGTTTAGAACCCTACTTGACAACTAATTTAAATTGTTGACATGCAACAGTTTACCTGATCCCAATTCTTAAGGGAGATGGTATCAGCATCAGCAGCAAACCAGCCTTCCATTCTGCACAAGTACCATTGAAGCACCTTATGGGTGAGCCCCTCCAACCTGCACAACAATTTCATCAAATTATGGCTCAACAGTCAACATTCGCATTGATTACAAGAAACAGCTATTCACCCTATCAAACCTCAATTCTGGTCTTCGTTCAAAAACAATGGAGAAAGCACTTTGTATGGACATGTCTTCATTGTGTTCCAGTCTCACTTTCTCTGTCTGCAGTTAAGAACATGAACAACAACCAAGTAAATGCCAAAAAGAAAAACTGAAGGCCATCATTACCTTGTGGAAAAATTTTTCACAAGCGCAAAAAATAGCAGACACATGCAAGAAATGGAAAATCAACCAAAAATAAGAAGAAGGAAGACATGATTTGAAAATTTTCCACAAGCACAAAGAACAGCACAAATCTCTTTGACCATGCAACAAATGCACCACGCCTAAAAGAGAGAGAGTGGGAGCAAAAGTGGAAGCAATTAAAGAAAAGGTTCTAGAGAAAGATAGAACTAGTAATTGCAGAACATAAAAAGAATTGGAAACACAAATAAAAAATAAAAAAGAACAAGAGAATACATGCCTCTTTTAAGATGCTCTCAAAAGTTTCGCCAACCTTGGAGACCAATTCTTGAGGAACCTGATTCCCATCCATATCAAAGAGTGCATAGCTGCAGAAATATAACAGATTAAACTATCAGGCATCAACACGATTTGAAGTGAGAAATTCAATTTAATTAAAACATCATGGGCCAATGACTAAAACATCATAAACCTTGTTAAATTTATCAAATTTATAGCAATGTAGACAATTATCCTTCTCTAGGACATTGCTAAAGCTGTAAGGCACTCAGCCAGTATCATGAGTTGGTTGCCAACAAAGATTTCAACTAAAGATTGCAGTGGAGACAAATCAATTCTAGTCTAACCACGAGGATTGTTTAGCCGTGGAGAATAAGGACTGAAAAAAAGATTCTAGGGAAATTGGAAAACAAAACCAGATTAGGTATTAAAAAATTTCAAACAGAGTATTTAAAATTGGTTTCCAATTTTTAGGAGTTTGCTCTAGCTTTAGGAAAACGACTATAGCATGTTTTATATTCTTTCCCTTAAGAAAAGAGATTCTTCCCAATTGGGTAGAGCAGGAAGCCTTCTCTGTCTCTCTTCATTAACAGAATAAGCTTGAGTTTGAATCCCAACAACAGTGTCTCTCTTTCCTATTCCTATCTTACTGAAATATATGCGAGAAATATATTTATGCTAAATGTTATCTCAAATTATTAACTATGGAACCTTATGCAAAAATAACTATGGTTTGGGTTCAAAAGCCAACAAATGTTTTTTTTTTTTTAATTTTGCTTTTATTTCAATTATCCCCAAGTTAAGAAATCTTCTACACTACATTAAGCAAAAACATTGGCAGGGGAAACAAAGTATGGGTAGTACAAATGACATTCACACGTGTTATGAACCTTGGTCATAACCATGAACTTAGAATACAACAATGACAGAAATAGAGAATGAGAATGGGAACAAGAAGTAATAGAAGAAGAATTACAAAAGAATCGAGAGGAATAAGAATAGAGAAGAAGAGAAGAGAACTGAGAGGAGAAGAGAGAGAGAGAGAGAGAATTAGATGATAAAGTTGAGAATTGTTTATTGATTTCAAGTGTAATTACAAAATCTATTACAATTATATTTATAGCTAAACTCTACAATATCTCATTACTTTTTATTACTTTAATACCCTCTATTTCATAACATTACCCTCCCAATGAAATCTTCCTTGTCCTCGAGGAAGTTGTTATGGCCAATTGCATCTGTAGTTTGAGTAATATTTGTTAAACAGAAACGCTGACGACACATGCCAGAATGTTTGAGAAGCCCACCAACCGAATCCAAAATTCCAGCAGTAGCAAGAATTTGAATCAAAACAATATGTTCCAAAGAAGGTTTGACAATCTCAGCACCAAGACCATCGCCCTTAGAATATCCATGGTTCACCATGTTGGCTCCACCACCCAATGTTTCATATGGTATTGACTGGAACCGTTTCACAACCGCAACTCCACAGATAGTCCCAAGACACTCAATCCTAAAAGCTTCCTTTTCGAATGCAACTCCAAGTTGCTCTATTTCCTCAAATGGCCAACCATCATCAACAAAAACAACCAAGGCTAATATCTGAGAAGCTTCGACAGTTTTAAGCAGGTTTTCTAAGTAAAGCTCCCATTCTTGCCCTTGCCAATCAGTAACTACATTCTCCCTAGAAATCCTCCCATGCTGAAACTCATTTGCAAGTGATACAATCTTTGTATATAAGTTGAAAATTGGTTCATATACATCAGGAGAGATGCCAGGACCCTCATTTGACCAAAAATAGTTGTTCTTGTTAGTAATTAGATTCCTAGTCCAATTATGAATCGATTCATATGCCACTACTTTTGCCCCATTTGCATCGCCTTTGATTACAGTTGGTGTCAAAAACACCGTCTTCGGATTTTCCCTTCCCCTAGAAGGAAAACTCGATGGCAACACTAACAAATCAAACCTCTTCCACTCATACGCTCCAAACAACTTTTCTCCTTGCCTTATTATCTCCTTAGCGCTAAGCAAGGCCTTCAACTCATAATACTTCTGGTTGCGCTAGGCAAGGTTATCAATTTTTTTCCTCTGTTTTCACCCAATTTCAAGTTCATCCTCCATTAACATCCCAAAATCAGATTCTTCAACCATCAACTCAACCATTCCATAATACAAATTTAATAATACAAAACTCCAATCAATAATATCTTCACTACCAAATAGATTCTCCTCCTTAACTTTCACAACAAATTCCATATCAAGGACAATCCTAATTATGAAAATGCTACCAATTTTAACATGCTTTGTTAACAGCGTATCAATCTGAACATGAGCAAAAATAAAATTACCTTTAGTTTTCTTTTTGAGATCAACAATCGTTGGTTCTTGAATTTGTTTCCCAATTTCATATTCAATATTTGGATCAATTTTCTGAAACGTAGGTGGCTCATCATTTTTTATAGGTTTCGTAGAATCCCGCAATTGAATTCGTTGTTGATTGTATTACCGAATTGAAGGTTCCAATTCTTATTGAAGTTGATTAATGGAATCCTCTAGCCGACCCACTAGCTTGCCAACTTCCATAAATCAAAAACTTCATTTCTCAATCCAAACCATTGAAAGTCTGTATCAAAAATATTATTTATGGCTAGCCATTGGCGTTCTTTGAAATAGACTTCCTTTTCCAAATTCATAGCTTGATGAACGGAGAGCTGGTTCCTGATCACCGAAATCGACTTCTTGAAATCTTGGATGCGTCAATCCAGGATTTGAAATCGTCCTTTCAATCTTGTAATATAATCGTCATAAGCCATGGTAAGTGAGTATGATTTTAAGTAAAAAAAATTGGAAATTGAGAGAAAAGAGATGAAAAGAAGAATTTAGGGTAAGAAAAATTAGAGAGAAGAGAATGGGAGATGACTGATTGTGAGGAGAAGAAAAAAGAGACGAGAAAGAGGATTAGAGCAAGAAGGAAGAAATTAAACTGGAGTTGTAGAGAAGAATAATTAGAGTAGAATAGAAAGAGAAGATGAGATTAAGGGGGGAGAGAGAGAGAGACAAAAAGTAGAGAATAAGGAAGAGAATAAAAGAGTTGATTAGATAATAGAAAATTAGGGATTTAGGGTTCAGAAAGTAAATTAGAAAGAAAAGAAAAAAATTTATAGTAAAATGTGATAGAATCCCTCTCGTAGAGACTCTGACAACACTGTTATGAACCTTGGTCATAACCGTGAACTTAGCATACAACAATGACAGAAATGGAGAATGAGAATAGGAAGAAGTAATAGAACAAAAGAATCGAGAGGAAGAAGAATAGAGAAGAAGAGAAGAGAATTGAGAGGAGAAGAGAGAGAAAGAGAGAGAGAGAGAATTAGAAGATAAAGTTGAGAATTGTTTATTGATTTCAAGTATAATTACAAAATCTATTACAATTATATTTATAGCTAAACTCTACAACATCTCATTACTTTTTATTACTTTAATACCCTCTATTTCATAACAACACGCTCCTCTTGTTCGAATGACAATAAAACAAAAGGGATGAATATGGGGCAAAAGTTGGTTTCTGACATATTTCACTTATATCTTTGTTATTTGAATAAGTTTATAATAAATAAGAAGTAGCATGCATGTCATTTTAGGCAATTTTCCTCATTTCCCACTCCAAAAAAAATAAGTTTTGGACATGAGTAGATTGTAGTTCCATCCATTTACTTTGACACACTTCATTTTTTTTCCTTTCCCGTCATATTTTCTCCTATCATCCAAACAAATGAAAGTTTTCAAAATTTTCTCCCACTTCAAAAAAATAAGTATAGTTCCATCCGTCTTCTCTGACATACATCAGTTTTTCCTTCTCGTCTTATTTTCTCCTACCTCCCAAACAAGTGAGAGTTTTCAAAATTTTCTCCCACTCCTCATTTTCACCCTTCCTAACCGTTCTATTACACTTTGTCTGTTTTGATGGAAGTGAGGAGAAATATGGAGAAAGGAAACAAATTGTAATTTCTTTTCACTATTTGGATTTTAAATGAGAAGGGAGAAATAAAGAAATAAAGGAACATAGCACTTCTAAATACCCATTTCAAGTAGCTTCTCATTTCCCCCCAATTTGGAAGGAAACGGAGAGAAATGAGGGAAATAAGCACAAATGAAACATTTCTTTTCCTAATTAATCCCTTCAAAACCAACACACAAAACCACTTGATGGAAGGTAAAGTAATAAACATAAGTTTGATTTCCTCCCTTTTAAATGAGACATAAAAACCATGGAAGGAAATTTAATTTCAATTTGTTTTCTTTTTCCTCCACTTTTCATTCAGTTAATTTCATTTCCTTTCCCTCACACAATTTGTTACCGAAGTGTTAAGAGTCTCCAACAAGAAACCCATCGAAGAAGTCAATAGTTAAAACCCTCCCCCTAAAGCTCAACTAAAAGAGAAGTATATGTCATGGAATTATTTTGGGAAGATACGTGAAAGGTTTATACTTCAAACAATGGAGTAAGTCTGACTGAGTTTATGCATCAGACTTCAGAGTAAAAGTTTCAAAGACAAGATTTAGAGGGGTATACGCTAGATTTGTTAAGATTATTGTCACACATGCTAGCTTAATTTGAGCAATGATTCAATAGAACTGTTTGGGCAGAAAATTATGGCTTCTAGTGCATATAGGATGACGTACTTTGAGCTTATATAATGGAAGTGCTTAATTTTTCTATAGAATATAAGAATTGTTTTCAGAATTCAGAAAATTTCCACCAATTATTTTTTTTATGGGACTGTGTGAACTATGATGCACTTTCAACCTTCAGTGTTAAGCCAAAGAATCTCATTAGAATATTTTATTTCTCCTTTGAAATTGCAAGAAAACTTTCAACACAATTTAGATCTTAAGTTCTATTTTTTCATTTCATGACTATGCTACACAGTAGATTATTTTCTGAGCAATTTTCCTACAAGCACGTTAATCAGAAACATAGTCAAACACTAGTTAAAAGCCTGAAATAATATTTGATTTACCTTTCAAGATCATGGTCATACAACACGGAATTGTCACCACTAGTTCGGTACAGGGGTAGTCCCAACCTCCCAATCAATGGTGCCAACGGATTCTCTTTGCAGACACCATGCAACCTGAAATATGACCACTAAGATACAACTTTTAATGACCAAAAAAAGATGAGTTCCGAAGAAGAATACTTAAAAATATAGTTTTACCATGATGCACCGAGGTCAACAGGAAAACCAAATGAGAAATCAGTGTGAACCCGACCACCGAGTCTGTCACGAGATTCCAACAACACAACCTGACAAAGAAAAACCATCAAACAAATATTCAATCCTGTACGAATAGTTGATAAATACATAAAAGCCAAGAGTCATGTTTCACAAATAAATAAACTGATGCCATAGTGACATGTAATGCGCTGAAACTCCAGGGACATGTACATAAGACCAAAGAACTCGATGTTGCTTGTGTAAAGAAAATAGACAATACCCATTTTGGAAAAATTTGTGCTAAACCCAATCAAACAAAATCAATACCCATTATGCATAGAACAACATAATTGATTGCTATGTGAAAGACAACATACCTGAAATGAAGCATCATGGAGAGCTCGAGCAGCTGCAATCCCAGCAACACCACCACCTATCACTATCACTGATGGTGAACCTGCTTGCCTTGTCCCATGATTTGAATAACAAAGAGCTGTCCCATAAAAAAAAAAATTAATAATAATAATCCTATTAAGTTCTCACAGTCAAACTTGATGTCTAACAAAAAAAACTCCAAAAAAAAAAATTAAACAAAATTAATTAATTAATTACCCACCGACAAAAAAAAAAAGATTAATTTGAAAAATGATGCGATCAGACAAACCTCTACGCAATTGATGGCGATTACTCTTGAATCCAGACTCCATAATAATTAAATAATCGAATTCGATGATTAAAATTAGAGAGAGATAGAGGGAATTGAGGAGAATAGTGAAGAAAAAATATCAATAATCGCGTTAAGAAGTGGTTCGAATTCGATGATAGGAAATAGAAACCCAGCTTTCCCAACCAGTTCATGCAGATTTCTTTTTTCCAATTCTAAATTTCGTATCTGTTTTAATTTACCGATACCGGATCAATGGATCGTTGGAAAAAAGAAATCAATACGAAATCTCTAGGGAGCTTGATTAACAAAAATTTAGGAAAAGAGGAAAGGGCTGCCTTGCCGTTGAGCTGTATCGTAAATTTGTGATTGTTGAAAATTGTAATCTATCTTTCTTCTGGTACACTATTTATAGAGTCCTTTGCGCCTAACTACCCAATGTCGGTACTCGCTCCTGCGTACAATTCTTTTCTACTCGCTGAATTTTGCGTGACACGTTGTACTACTTTTTGGGCTTTCGTTTCATGCATTTTTAACTCGTATTAAATTTATTACAATTAAGCTTTAGTTTGTAAGGGTGAGAAAAAACTAAGGTAATCAAGCTTAACTAAATTTAATTTAATTTATTTAATTTAATTTAATTTTAATTTAAATATAATTTAATTTATTCAATTCGATTTAATTATATTACAAATTATAAAAAAATGAAATCAGATGCTTGCATATATATATATATATATATATATATATATATATATATATATATATATATATATATATTGAAAACTAAATTATTCAATCAAAATATATCTATTAATTTTTTTAAAATTTAGATTTGATTCAGTTTAGTTCGTTTAATTTTATAAATCAGTCTGATTCAGTTCTTTAAAACTTAGGTTGGTTTTTTTTTTGGTTATTCAATAATTTGATTTGATTAAAATTGAATAATGTGAATACTCACTCTAATTAGTTTGTGAAAGTCCTTTGACAACTAAAAATTGGTGAATTTGTTGATTTTAAAAATTAAGAGCAATTAAAACATTGTCAAGGAAGAGTAAGAGAGAAATAGACACTATTTTATAGTGATCCGGCCAAATTTTTTCCTATATTTACTCTCCAAAATCACACTTAAATATTTCGCTAGTTAAATCTTTTTACCATGTTCAAGATCAAGAAACCTAAGTGTTTTGACTCATATTTAAACCTTTACAAGTGTTTTTTATTTGGCTCATACTTAAACTTTTAGAAGTACAAGATATGAGAAGAAGAAAACTGTTTTTAATTTTTTAACTCTCTATTAATCAATGAGCTTCAACAACCTTAAAAATTTTTATAATAAGTAATAATCTTATAAGTTTTAGCTCAAATAGCAATAAATATGATTGAATTGAAGTAAAGACTTAATAAATGCTTAAACAAGATTGTTCACTTTGATTTAATCTTCATACTAACTTGTATTTGTACCCTTGCATAAAATAGAACCGTTTTGCCCCATTAAATGCTCATTAATATAGTTGTACTTGATTTCCAACGGTTAGATTTTTTTATCTTCTTTTACTGATTCGCTCCCATGACTTGTCTGACACTAATAATCTTCACAGTAGCTACTTGACATTCGCGGCTGTGAACTTCTTCGAGTCGCGCTTGCGACTTCCTTTGTCGCACCTGTGAATAGCGCCCAACTGAGGACTGTAGCTACTGTCTATCTGAGGTCTTTTTAGTAGCGTCTGCTACTCTCTAGTCATGGCTGTGACTTTCGCCTTTGACCTTGACCTTCTATTCACTTTGGTTTTCTTACTCGCATCTGCGACACCTTGGTAACAGCTGCGAATCACTTTGGTAGCAACTGCAATTGAATATTTGTGTCCACGAATATTGCTCTGTTCTGGACTTGGGCTTCTGGACCTTTTGGAGTCTTTAGTCGTGCCTGCGACTTTCTTGTAGCGGTTGTGATTAGTCTCCTGCCTTGGACCTAAGTTTCTGAAATGCTTAATCGCGGTTGTGACTTGTCTAGTAGCGGCTGCGAATAATCTGTTGTCTTAGACCTAAGCTTCTAGATTGTTTAGTCGTAGCTGTGATTGATTATTTTCCCATACGACTGCCTTCGATCAATGTTGTTACTGCCTAATAGCACCAGCTACTTTATGCAATTCCTGTAATTTTAAGTTTGAAATTTTTTTCTGTCTTGCATATAAACAAACAAGCAAACAATATCAGACCTTAAATTAATTGTTTGTAACCATCAAAATGATCATGTTAAGACTTTGAGGTTTAATAATCTTCCCTTTTTTATGGTGACAAATAATCAATTTTGTGCAAGATAAAAATATGTGTGTTCCATGCATTTTTAAAACAAACTCCCCCTAATTTTGTGCATATAAGTGTGCATATACATATAAGAGGTTCAAAATTGATAATTATGATAATTTTGCACAATATTCTCCCCCTTTGTTTATTAGCAGAAGAAATAATAAACAAAACATAGATATCAACAAACAAAGGCATATAGACCAACAATAGTCAATTTCATTTCATTAAAGAGAATATATACAAATAGGCTAATTAGCAACAAAATGAGTAAAAAATAGTTCATTAATAAAAAATATGGCCATTTACACAAAACAGAAGGCCAATACACATCAAAAAAGCCATCTAATAAGCAAAAAATAAGAACAAATACAAGAAGAGTCCTAAAAACTAAGATGACTTCTTGTCTTCATCCTTTGGAGATGATCCAAGGACAGCCACTGTTGTATTTGCAATGGCAACGATGCCATCAACTGCTTCATCCTTCTTTGCTTGCTCAAGTACTCTTGGAACGACTTAGAAAGTAGCATTTGAGCTAGACACGACATCATCAAAGTCGGAAGCTAAAGCAAAATATGCTTCAAACTCATGAAGCTCAGTGGTTAATGCACGTGTCTACCTTCTTAACCTCTGAATAGCAGCCTTCACTGAAATGTGAGAGGTGCATAATTTTTTCTCCAATGAGGTGAGCTCTTATCAAGCCCATCAATCCTAGCAAGGATGGCTCGCTATGTAGGAAATTGAAACCAGAAAAGCAGTGGAATAAAATTATTTATTCGATTTCCTCCAGGATCCATATGAAGATTCAGATCAAAAGGTTAGGATTTATACCTTTGTTTGATGATTCGACTACAAGGTTCGATTCTGAGTCAAGAGCAAAAGCTTTTTTGCCTTCTGCCTCTATGGTATCCACACGAATGGATCCTCCCTCTTTTGATTCTTCTTACGAACAAGAAGAATATCTCTGACATGTTTTGCTAGATACGTCTAAGGTACCAGTACCACAAAGAACCCAATTATCTGTATGATATGGCAAGCAATTCAATATTCAACTCAATTATAGCTTAATAATTCTACTGAAATTTTGTAACACCTCAGCCTAACCTGAACTTATCCTATATAGAGATCTTCGGGGGGAGATTTTTGATTTTTTTATATTGTGATGTTAATATGTATTTATGTATGGAATTGGTATTTATGCATGTTATTTGAATTAGTTTTAGGCATAGGAATAGTCCAGAGGCTGTTAGGACTTAATCAGTAAATTTTGAGTTTTTAGTGAACTGAGGGCAAAATGGTCATTTTTCGCCCGTCGGAATTTTATGGATTTAATATCATATTTAAATAGAGAAAATAATTTAAAGACTTGAAAATGGCCTTATTTTTATTTATTTGAGCAGTAGTTTAAGAAATAATCCCGGTCGAAAAATTGTTATCGGCACGTTACGCAATTTCAGTGTTTCGGTTGCACTAAGGGTATTTTGGTCATTTCCTTTATAATCTGGAGTTATCAAGTGTGTGCAACCATATGGTATTAGTTTAGGCTTGATTAAATCCGACCGTTGGATCAAATGACTTTAAATTGGATGGTTAGATGAGTAGGTTACAAAGTTGCTAACCTAAGCTCAATGTATGGAATCATTGCCTTAGGTTTGTGATTTAGTGTATCAAAAATATGTGTAACCTATTTAAGTTGACTTTGGATGAACCAATAGGATTAAAGTAAGAAGAATGGATGGTTGGATTGATAGGTTTCACAAAGATTACTATGGAACCTAAACCATTGGATCAAATCTTTTGCTTTTGGATAAATTTGACTA